>CM077151.1:15502637-15602132 GCA_039583875.1 Platanthera guangdongensis
GAGCGCGGCGTCCTTGTCCTTCGTGAGTACTTATGTCCCGAGAACCCAGCGGGTGTGGGGGCATAACAGGTTCACAAAATCGTGTTGTAGACGCCCTTTGTCGGCTCTCTTTATTATTGACTACTATGCAAGTTAAAGTTATCGGCTTCGAGAGAGTTAAAGATGAGTATGTGCACTGCCCCGATTTTAGGGACGCTTACTTGAGCGCTCAACATGACTCCCCTACTACTATTTCAGCTTATTATATCCGGACAGATATTTATTCAAGCAGTCTAAGTTGTGCATCCCGCAAACGTCACTACGTCATTTCATCGTTTGGGAGATCCATAGTGGTGGACTAGGTGGACATTTTGGGCGGGATAAAACGATTTCACTCGTGGAAGATAAATTTTATTGGCCGGGTTTGAATAAATTAGTTGGCAAGATCATTAGTAGTTGTCGGAGTTGACAACTTGCTAAGGGAAACAAAACCAATGTTGGGATGTACACACCGCTCCTCATTCCTTCCATTCCATGGGAAGATGGGAGCATGAACTTTATTTTAGGTCTTCCCCCCAACCATTCGCCGACATGACTCCATATTCGTGGTCGTAGACCGTTTCTCTAAAATGACCTATTTTATCACTTGTAGTAAGACGAGTGACGCCTCCCACATCGCCAAACTTTACTTCAAAGAAGTTGTTAGTCACCGTGGAGTTCCTAAAACTATTGTTACGGATCGCGACGTAAAATTCACTAGTTATTTTTGGAAAACATTATGAAAATTAATGGGCACAAAATTGTTGTTTTCCGCCGCCTATCACCCACAAACTGATGGGCAGACAGAAGTAGTTAATCAAAGCATAGGGAACCTATTGCGATGTTTTGTGGGTGATCACAAAGGCACTTGAGACTTGCTTCTTCTCCATGCTCAACTTGTCTGTAACAATTCTAAGAATCGGTCTACCGGCCTTTCCCCGAATGAGATTGTGCATGGTTATAAGGTGCCCGTGCCACTTGACTTGGTCTCACTTCCGCCTACTTATAAGTCAAGTCAATTTGCACAAGATTTCGCTCAACACATTCATGATCTCCATAAACGCATTCAAGACAAATTAGTCACTCAATATGCTTCTTATCAATCACATGCTAATTTACATAGGAGAGCATCTACTTTTAACGTTGATGATTTGGTTTTGGTCCGATTAATCCCGCAACGGCTCCCTTCGGGCACCGTCAAGAAATTGGCCAATAGGAGAGTCGGCCCCTTCAAGATCATTAAAAAAATTGGGAGACAATGCTTTTGTTTTAGATTTGCCCAATGAGTGGGGTATTTCCCCTATCATCAACGTATCAGATTTAACGTCTTATATTTCTCCACCTCCAGAATTACTTCCCTCTTCGTTCTCTTCTAGTGAGGCTTCTTCTTCTTTGGGGTTGGGGGGTGAACTTGATCCCGTATCTCTCTTACCTACGTCTTCTACTGAGGTTACATCTTTTGGTGATACTAATGCTAATATTTCTACTCATGCTAATACTTTCCCGAGATTTCTCAAAACCTTTCTTGTGTCTGACAACATTATTGATGACGAAGAGGTCGCTTTCATGATTAGTTGATCATTTTAATTGATATGCAATTTGTGTTATCATTTCTTATCATGATGCCTGTACTATCCAACTGCTATACCTTTTGGTAAATATTGATTTGTTGGAGAATGTTACTTAGCATTGATAGGTGTTCTGACTTCTTCAAATATGAGGAGATTGTTGGGAATATTGTCTTCAAACTTCCAAGATTTGAAGAAACATCACTACCAATGCTGAGAACATAGTGTATTTGATGCATATCAACTTTATGAGCATGCAGGGTTCTTGGTAGAAATGATTAAAGTAAAGCTGATCTATACAACAGACACATCTTATAGTTCTTAGCTACATTTTGAGATAATGGTCCATACAGCTGAGAGATATTGATCTCAGTGTCAAAGACAATGCCCCTGAAAATGAAGGTTTGTCTCAGCGGTACAGTTGAGAAGATTCAATTACAGTCGCTGAAAGTCATAGGTCTCACCACCAAGTCTAATTCCGCTGAGAATGGGATGAATACTCAGCGGTACAGCTGGCACGATTCAAATGTTACCGTTGAAGCACAGATTGTCTGGCAGAAGTCAACTTTGGCGCTAGCGCCGAAAGCAGGGTTAAGATATTCTATTCTTACCCATGTTTCGACAAGACGTTTTCTCAAGACTGTTGCAGTGTGTCAAGGATATATAGATGCAGTTCCATGTCAATGGAACATTGCCGTTGCTAGAATTCGTAAAACCAGATACGAGGCACTACTTCCTGCAATCTGCAAGATAGTGAGGCTTTTTGAAGAACAAGTTGAGTCAATCTAGACTCATTGTCAGGTCTTCTTCCTAAAGAAGAAGATCAAGAAAAAGAACAATTGATCTGCACTTCCTGAAGAGATTTTTGAATCAAGGGCTGCTTCAAGTGAAAGCTTATTGAAATAGCGACAACTGAAGGCTCGGCCTTTAAGGTCAATCTTTTGAGTCATTCAGTTGTAGTTTTACACAAACATTTAATTCTGCAGGATCTTGTATAAAATCTGAGTTGTAAGACAATTGCCTGATCTGTAGGGGTGTTGACCCTGAGGTAGGACTGTCCTCTCAATTTGAGTTGTAGGGTTGTGCTCCCAGCCTAAGCTGTAGGACTTATTGTTTAGTCTGAGATAGGATCTTGTGAAGATCTGAGGTAGGAGACCAGCTGGGTCTCTGAGCTGTAAGAGGTGGAGCACTCTGATGTAGGGTTGTTTGTCTGAGGTAGGGTCAGGGAAGAGGCCTGAGAAATCCTGAGGGTTTTGTGTTGTAAGATCAAGAAGCTGAGTTTCTTGGAGAAGGTTGTCTTATCTAGTATACTTCTAAAAAGGTGATGAGGGAACGTGAATGTACACAGATCTTGGAGAACCACTACAAATATTGTATGCTTAATTTGTTCTAAATTTACTGTAATTGTTGTAATTAAACTGCAAAGATCACATATTTATCCCCCCCAGATGAGTTAGTCTATCCATATAACAATTTATCAATACTATTTAAGGTTTAAGTCAAGCGCTTCCAGTTCTTTAAAAGTCCAATTTGCTTGAAACGTAACTAAAATTAAATAGAAATTTCATCAAATTATTTTCAAGGCGAAATTTGGATTCAAGCAAGAAACTATATGTTCTATTTTGGCTAAAACTGGCCTGAAATACAGAACTACATATGATGCATCCTCACCTAAAATTTCAGCCTCCTCGTCGTGATCATATTTTCTCAAATATTCCGACGCCTTTCTGTAACAGAAGCCCGAGGCTCAAAGAGAAAGGCCGGCTTTAATTGAATGCCGCATCGACAAATACTCCTAAGCAACTGAAAGAACCGAGACAGCGTTGAAAGAAAGAAGATTGCATGCACCCTATACTTTACTCGCCGCGATTATTTGTAAGGCCCAAACAGAATCGATGAATTGTGGCCGCCGAAGCCGAACGAATTTGACAACGCCACCTTCACATTCAAACGCTCCTTTTTAGAGCCCACAAGCACACCAGTGTCCTGAAATTATTATGAAAATTTATCAACTACATAGAATTTAGGGAGAAAAGTTTAATGAAAATTTACAAGTCACAAATGTAAATTCTACTAAAAAAACTTAGTAGACAGATGGGTCACACCAGTATTTTACTTTTTGGGTTAGGGTCATCCATTTGGAATTTCTACACAGTAGAAATTTTGAATGGGGAGGAAAAAATTTTATTTCTTCACAGATACATAGAATAATACAAGGATTTGTAGACAAATATACAGGAAGGAGTGAGAACTCAACTCCAAACTAAGGTGTAGGTCTAAACTATACATGCCAAAAACAGGTCTTTACATGGGTTAAGTCAATTCTGCTCCATACAACAACATATTTCCGCACAGCGATCGAACATGCTTTATTCTTATTAAATGTATCCATCCATGAATCATAAGTTCATGCGATCGAACATGCTTTGTCGATCGTCATCGAAAAACATATGCAATTTTATGTTGTATGGCGCATAGAATATTGGTCATATGACACCTGTACTTCATGATTTTATTTACAATATAAGGAAATGAATAAGAAAATGAAAAGGGATTTTTGATCTAATAACAATATAGAATCGTAATTTTTATTTATTCAAAATGCAATACATAGTTGAATTGATTCATGGAGGATCAGCAGATTTGAGAATGAGGAACAGGGAATATAAAAAAACTTACCACATTACTATCTGGCTTTTCAAGGTTGACATTTGGATGAACCAATCCTGTTCGAATTGCCTGAAAGCATCACAGAAAACAGTAAAGAATGAGCATCATCCATCTCTGCCACAGAAAAACAAATGCAGAACTTGTTTTTAGATGCACAATAGGGATTCAATAATCCCCATGAGATGCTCTTAGAACACAAATCACAAAATTAAGGACCTTGGAAATTCAACACATGCTCGAAACGAAGCTAAACATAGACAAATAGTCAGAAGAGACTTAGAGATAATTGCAAAAATGTGCTTCGGTATAAAAATATAAAATTGTCAATTTCACCATCTAGATGAAAGAACTTGTTTTTATAAGGAAAGACATGATATACTGGGCTTGAGTGTTGTTGTTACTACAGAGGGTAACTCCTCGAGTATTGATACCAATGATTTTTCATATTACGTGATTGTTATAGGATTAAGCGCTGACGTTTGAAAAGTAGGGTAAGATGGCAGGGGATGGATTGTTAAATGAGACAAATTAGGTTCTTAAGATGGTCAGTTATATTAATTATCCCTTGCTTTTGTGTCATCTAATAATATACCTAATAAACTTTTTGAAGTTGTCAGTAATCCGAAATAGAATGTACTCTTGCAAATTGAAATGGAGGCCTAAAATCAACTACGGCATGAGAGATTATGTATGTTCCCAGTAGGAAGCACATGATTGGCTTCCATTGGATTTTACAATTAAATATTATCTGATGACTATGTTGAGTTTGGCCTCTCTGCATCATAGTAATCGTACTTGATATCTCATTGATAAGCAGAAGATTAGTCTGGCTAAAGGATTTACACATATAGATGAGATTAATCAAGAGATATTACTTTCCTTGCAATCGAGCTCAATTTGGTTAGGATTCTCTTGCCCAATGTAAATTACAAGTTGAAGCATCTAAATCACCTTGATGTGAACAAAATTTTCTCCCTAGCAACTTCCATTGATATTGCTCTTGGGAATGCATGTCGGATAAATAAGGCTATTAACAGTCTTAAACACCATAAGTGTGGTTTGAAAAAGTTGGTGCAATTTGGCTTTTTTCTGAGCACTATTGATTATTTGACTTTTGTGCATAAAATGGGTACTCAAGTTACTGTATTTGTGGCTCTGTGGATGATATTATTTTCACTATCAATAATGAAGTATATATCGAGATTCAAATTTTTTTGGCATTTGATTCTAATACAACGGACCTTGGATTGCATTGTTCCTTTCTGGGTATTTAGGTGATTCAATCTAACAGAGATTTTTTTATTTACCAATACAAGTATGCTCTAGAACACTTTGAAGAATTTAGGTAAAGGGGTGCCAAATTGGCAGAGATATATATGACCCGCATTATGATTTTCATAAACAAGCTTTGCACTCGTGTGTATCGCAGTCGAGATACCGCCGCGATTGGCCGTAGGGGCGGAGCCCCATGTCTGTTCTCCTGTTTTCAACCGTGGCCGCCATCAAGATGCCATTCCCCGCAACAATGATGCATCCCTTCAAGTTGCCCAACTCCAAGTAGGCTAACACATACTGCCTTTGCTTGAAAAGATATACAATAGACAGTGAACTACTAAACAAGCAGTGCATAAGATTTTACTGTGGCTACACAGTGATTGAATCATTTATGTTCATGAATTATGTTCAAGCAAAAGTAGAGTAGAAAAGAAAACATAAGATTATACTTCAAATCTTATCTATCAAATTATAGTTCCTATCCATTATGATGACCCTATCAGCTAACTGCTAAGAAGAAATTTTATTGCACCACCAAAATGTGTTTTCATGTTTTTGCTTCCTGAATGTGGTTTAAAGAAACAAATAAATCCGTGGGAATTTAAGTGCCACAAGCATTGATTGAATCTCTTTTCTTGGGAATTTGACTTAATATCGTGAAACAGAAGTCAACAAGTTGGGAGATTTAAAAGAAAATGAATAGCTTCTGGAGGAATTTGACTTCGCAAATTAAAAAACAGGTTTATGTTTATCAATTTCTAGATCATACAAGCAAAGATTGATTTTGCAAATTAAAATGTAAGAAAACTAATGAGTTTTGGTAAATTCACTTACTGTAATACAATGATATTGAAGTCAACAAGTTGGAAGAGTTAACAGAGAATACTGTATTACTAGAAAGAAAACAATTGTTTCATTACTGGACTTAATAATGCAGCAGTTAACCTTCTACTAGGAAGAAGCTAATAGCAGTTGTTGACAATCGAAAAATTATAATTAATTCGACATAGATTGCTATGAAAATATATGTATATAATTTGTGCAAGATGGTCCAGCATCTTAATGCAGTGAAACATGATATTATAAAACTTCATAACTTTATTTCTGATCTTTATCGTACATCAAACAACTCAAAAAAGATGGAAGTAACTTTCATAATGAAACAAAACACACCCTACTTGCAGTTAAACTCGAGCATCTTGAATGAGAAGACTCTCTCTTAATATTAAGAGAATAATGAAATGCATAGAGTTCAGAATAAAAAGAAAAAATGCCTCCAATTATAGAGTTAAAACTAAAATGTTACTAAATTACTCTTGCCTGTATTGTGGCAACAGCTTCTACTGCACCAGCAGCTCCTAGTAGATGACCTATCATGGATTTTGTAGAGTTTACTTTCAGCTGCAAGTACATGAGTAATTAACTAATTACTACAGTGGTCTGAAATATATAGGAAATTTCAAGGTTGTACACATACCTCAGGATTTTGGCCAAAGCAATGGATCAGAGCTTGGTACTCTTTCACATCTCCAGCAAGTGTGGAAGTTGCATGAGCATTGACATAGTTCACATCCTCTTTGGCTATCCCAGATTCTGATAGCGCCTTTTCAATGCACAAAATAATCCCAGCTCCTGATTTGCATGGTACCACATGAAAGCATATATATGACGTTAGAGAACAACATAAATAATATATATATATAGGTCCTTTACTGGGACCACCCACCTATCTTTTAAAATTAATAAAATCTCCGATCTAAATTTACATTGTTTGCATATATGCATAGCAAAAAAATCTAGAGGGGTCTACCAGGAGGCTTTTTTGCATGTGCATGTTAATAATGTAAATACAGAGGGGGGTTTTGATAATTTTGAAAGATAGAGCTGAGATACCTGTAATTATGTAAAGTTCAAGGGGAGTTTTCATAATTATTTCTATATAAAAATGATTGGATGCACTCTGGCTAACCTTCAGGATGTGGTTCAGTCATATGATATGCATCACAGGTAAAGCTACCACCTAAAAATTCAGCGTAAATGGTAGCTCCTCTTTTCTGTGAAAGATGAAGACATCAAGCAAGATAGTATACGAAATTAAAACTATTTACATTATCAAAAGTATTTACAAATGGAACCTTAGCATGATCTAGATCTTCCAAAAGAAGTACCCCAGCTCCTTCCCCCATAACAAATCCATCACGCCCCTGAAGGAGAGACCATTGAATATATACTTAAGGAAAAAAAAATTGACTCAAAAAAATAATTTTGCCAAGTCACATCAGATGTAATACCATGAATAATATTTTTTTGATGATATAACTTTCTTATGATCAATAGGCTATAATGCAATGCTTTTTATTTTTATTTTTTAGGAGATTACAAGCTGAAGGGGAGTCTTGGCTCACCGGTTGAGGTGTTGCCATGTGACCATGAGGTCACGGGTTCAAGTATTGGAAGTAGCTTCTTGTAAAAATGCATGGTAAGATTTGCCTACATTTCACCCTTGTGGTGGGACCCTTCCTCGGACCCTTGTTGCGCAGGGCTGCCCTTTTTTAGAAGATTACAAGATATGATGTTGATCCTAGTTAATTGTATTTTACGAGTGAGTACTTTATGATCTTGAGATTGTAGACAATTATTATGGGAAAAAGTTTCTTAAGATGGATTGCTTAGTTTGATTAGATTTTATGGATTCAAGGCTTCTAATTGGTTCATAGTTTTGAGTGAAAAATTATGGACTCCTATGAGATGTATAAATAGAACTCACATGACCTTTAGATCATTTATGCTCCTCCTATTTTCTCCTCTCTCTTTTTTGTTGTGCATTAAAGATGCTAGGAGGCTATTTAATAAGGATCACGCCACACATAGACCTACACAATGATCAAAGCCGTCCATTTTATGCAGATCTATGACACATGAATTTTAAAAAAATTGTGTGTTTTTATTTTCACGTATTTAAGTGAAAATATTTTGTCTTAATTTATGAATATTGTTGGATCTTGTGATCCTCGATCCGATCCTGCGATCCGATCCGATCCAACCTCGAAATGATCTCACCTAGGATCTCGATCCGAACAACCTTGGTGTTAACAGACTGTTTTACATCGTAATAGGCCATGGGAATGGCAAAAGAATATATGTATATATATATATATATATATATATATATATATATATATATATATATATATATATATATATATTGTCCCAATACAAGGCGATCTGGTTTTGGGGTTGGTTGGTAGATATGACTGCATCTCCCCAGTGCGAAGAAGCACTACGATGTGGGGCTGAGAAAGGCGATCGAGACAGGTCCTTATATCCACAGTCGGAGCAAGAATAAACGATCACACTGTGTTAAGGGAGTTTGCATACCTCAATGCTTGTGTGCCTTAAGAGCACTATAGGAAGAATGTTCATGATGTTTAGTTGTATGACAGGTGGTTGTTATTGTGATGTAGCTTAGTACATGACAGTCTGCTACTAGGAGTAGAGTGCATGAATAAGACTTTCATCCTCTAGCTCATACTTGCATAGTAGGTCCCATTTTATTTAAATGCTCAAATAGAGATGTGCATGTTGATTGTGACACCTCACCCATGTTATTTGTTTATTGCTTATTATTATTATTTTTGCAAGTTGCCACTCCCTGGAATTCATTAAGATACCTAGGGAGAGGGGGTCATTATGCAGTTGTACATCAGCTTAGGCTGATTCTTTTTTTTTGCTTACTTGATTGTAGTTGTAGGGCTTTGCATGAGAGCTTGCTTGTGCTATGCTGCCAAATAAAAATAAAGGGAAAACCCTGCAATATGTAATTGTATTTGCATTTTACTCTTGTTGTATTGGGTCTATGAGCCTAGTTTTATAAAGTGTGCATTTGTATTTATTTAATGTCATGGATATATGTATATCGTAAGATGATGGGCAATGTAATAATATTTGAGAATAATAATAACTGTGGTCTTAGCACTCATGGACATTCTCTTTCTAAAGTTTAAGCTTCCGCACTTGTGTTGTATACACTCTGATGTTTCAGGTTTTCTTTTAGTTACCATTTTTTAATATCATGTTTGCTGAAGTCATATGTTGTGGGGACCCAATTGAACTTACACTACATGGTGAATACGAGAAGGGTGATACATCAACCTTACACCTAACCAAACTCACAACCCTCCATGCATCCAAGATCACTTAGATCTCTTCCACAGTCTCCCTTGTCACCAGAAAAATGTTTTTCACATGAAAGCAATATTGATCAATTATGCCATAACTCTACCCTAGCAATGTTTCGTCAACCTTGAGAACTTTTCCACCAATCAGAATCCTAATATAATATTATAGTCGACATTACCACAACCCTCCAAGTCTACCATAATCATATTTTGCCAGCACCCTTATCGATCATTGACTCTCCACCCACCAATTTGCGTTCTATCGGAGCCATAACAACAACAGCCTACTAAGCTCGTTACATCCACTTAGACTTTACCTTACAAAGTTCAACATCCTTTTGCTTTCCATAATAGGGGTGCAAAGGAGTTGAGCTCAAGCTCGTGACTAAACATTTCGAGCTCGAGCTAAACATTTCGAGCTCGGACTCGAAGAGCTCATTTTGCATGGATCGAGCTTTCTCTGTTGACCTGTATTTTTTTTATATTTATAATTTTAAAAAGAATATTCAAATAAAAAGCTCACGAGCCGCCTTGTGAGCTGATGAACAAGAAGATGTGAGCTCGAGCTCGGCTCGCAATCGAGCTCAAACTCTACGGACTAAGCTTGAGTTGAGCTTTTTCCGAGCCGGCTCATTGAGCTCACGAGGTGACTCAACTAAACTTGCACCCCTACTCCGTACAATCTAATTGGCACTAATTGATCATAACATAACAAGATCCTCAGCTCCCGTTTCCTCCTTGTTACGTCTACTATATATGTGTCACCGCTGGACCAACCAAATTTATATTTAGACATCATTGGCATGTCATACAATTCCAACCACCTTAAAAAAACCCACCATCCCAACTATCGCTAATTTGCTATCTTAACTTCAAGGAGCCACCTACTTCCCATAATGAAACAAATAATATCACCAATACCTTCAACCATGAGGACAATGTTGTGTCTAATGAGAAAAGGAATGATAAGATCACTTCTCTACCTTTGCCACCAAGTGCCTTGCAGGTGATTACTTTGCAGAATACTACTCTTTTATCGATCACTCCTACCACGACAACTCTGCCGAAAACTACTCTTTCGTCTAACACTCATACACCGACAACAAATCCTCCACTCACAGTTACTCAAAAGGTGATTATTCCACCGTCAACCACTCCATAAACATTTACAGCTCCATCTACAATTTCTACTTGTCAATTACTCAATCGAATCCTCCGTCGAAACCACTAGTCACCACTCAGAGATCCAACTTTGCACATCTGGTATATAACCTAGTAAATCAACATCAACAATGGACTACTTCCAAATTCCATTCATGTTATTATGATATTGTATTTTGTATAATTAACGGTCTATTGGAAAAAAGCTATCAAAACATGAACTCTTGTAGCCAAGGCAACAAGGAAGACTTTATCATTTTCCTTTGCTTACACCTTTTCCTTGTTCCTCTTTCTAGGAATTGTACTCTTCTTAAAAAGAAATCCTATTAATTTCTCATTGAGGTCTGTATGTTATCTTCTCCAAGGAAAATTGTAGTATATATATTTGCATTAACTATTGCGAGCTTAACAAGCTCATTATGCAGAAATATTACGGGCTCCCTCAGATTGATCATTTTCCAATCAGTTGTATTGTTCATCTATCTTCTCTAAGGTTGACCTTTGTTCTAGTTATCATTAGGTGGATCAAAGATGAGAACATTCCAAAGTTGGGTATACAATCTTGCTATGGGAGATACATTTTGGTCTGGCGATGACATTTGTCACGTTCATGGATCTGAATAACTGTGTACCTCATTGGCCTTAAGATTAGTTTTTAGTCTTTATGGATGGCTTTCTAATTTATTACATAGATTTTGAGGATCACACTAGTCACTTTCAACTTGTGCTTGTGAGAGCATCATAAGTATGTCAAGTTCTTGAAGTGTGTATTTTTGCTACATAGTTACGTTTCTCGATCATTATTGTATGCTTCTGAAATTTTCATTTATTGAAGTTTATGTGACTATTTACTAGACTCACACTCTATGTTCCAAAGATTCAATAGCTTTCTCAGGCTTGTCTGTTACTCGTGAATGTTCGTGAAAAAGTTCCCTTGTCTTGCTTTCGTTTAACTCGATTCAATCGGAAGTATGTTTGCTTTGAAGGGAGTGAAGATTGTGAAGAAAGCTTCCTATGTTTGAAAGTTTATTTAGTTTCTTCTCTTATCCTTACTATTTGTAAAAATAGCTAAGGAAAATTTTATTACCCTAAAAAGATAAATAATACAAATGTATACCTCATTATTTATCGAAAATGGGGGAGAAAGTACAACAAGCGATGCGGGACTAAATACAAGCCGCGCGGTCTATGTGGTTTGACTTTGTCAAACCGTAAGACTATACAATGGAGAATACAGCCCTGGGAAGCCGCTGAGCTTCAATTGAGGAAAGTCCCGAGACTGCTACTGCGGGTTGGCACCAGACCGCTGCTGCGGATAACCACCAGACCGTTGATGCGGATAACCACCAGACCGTTGTTGCGGATAGCTACCAGACCACAGTCGCGGGTTGACTCTAGACCGCAGCTAGGGGAAGCCACTAGACCGCAACTGCGGGTAGACACCTGACCACAGTTGCGGTTAGCCACCAGTCCGAAGCTGCATGTTGCCGACAGATCGCAGCTGCGGGTTGCTCTCCAGACCTGAACTGTCAAACCCCTTACCTGTCAAACTGTTAGGGCTGCAACCAAACAGACCGCAACCTTTATTCGCCACAGCCAAACCGCCCGATCACAGAAATCAGTAGACCGCTGCGACTAGACGACAGACCGTCCGGTCTCCTCAAGTTTCAACACTTCCCCTCAAGCTGGAGCATATATGTCAATCATGCTCAACTTGCTACAGACTTCCAAAAAAGGGGTAACATGTTTGGTGAAAAATCAGCTACCTCTTTATCAGAGGTAACAAACGGTGTGCAAATTTGATTCTTCAATATCTTCTCTCTGATAAAGTGGCAATCCACTTCAATATGTTTCGTTCTCTCATGAAAGACTGGATTTCTCGAAATATATATAGCTGGCTTATTGTCACAGAACATTAGTAGAGGATTATCATAAACCTCTCCCAAATCAAGCATAAGTATATGTAACCACTTCAGCTCACAAGCAGTTAGAGTCATGCTTCTATATTCGGCTTCCGCACTTGACCTAAAAACTACAGTCTGTTTCTTGCTCTTCCAGCTGACTAGATTCCCTCCAACGAATGTACAGAAATCAGACATAGACTTCTTATCTTCATTATCATCTGCATAGCTAGCATCAGAATATACCTCAATCTTCAAATGTTCCCTTTTTAGAAACAAGTCCTTTTCCCGCAGCACCTTTCACATACTCTAGGATCTTTAGAGCTGATTGTAAATGACATTTCTTAGGAGCTTGCATAAACTGACTCACTCTTCCTACTGCATAACAAATATTCGGTCTTGTGACCATCAAATAAATAAGTTTCCCCACAAGTCGTATGTATCTGGTAACATCTTCAAGAAGTGGATAATTCACACTCCAGTACTTGTCATCTCCAACAGCCATCGGAGACCGAGCAGGTTTAGCCCCAAGAAGACCTGTCTCTTTCAGGAGATACAAGACATACTTCCGCTGTGAAAGAACTATAAAACCAGGCTTTCGAGATATCTCAATCCCCAAAAAGTATTTGGGAGAACTCATATCTTTGGTAACAAAATGTTGAAGAAGATATTTCTGTCATGTCAACACCTCTTTTATCATCTCATGTAAAAAGAATGTCATCAACATAAATCGCAAGAACAACAAGACCAGCCGAGGTTTTGCGAATGAAAAAAGAGTGATCTGCAGCACTCCGAACAAACCCAATAATTGAAATAACTTCGTTGAACTTTTCAAACCAGACCCTCGGATTTTGCTTAAGACCATAGATAGCCTTCCACAATTTACACACCTGAGACTCCCCATGAGCAACATACCCAGGAGGTTGATTCATATAGACTGTGGTGGAGACCAACCCCATCAGGTCGACGCAAAAGTGCCCGACGCCGCACCCGACCGATTTCTTTCAGCCTGAATTGTGTTATTGCGTTTTATTTTGCAAGTTTGATGTAGTCAATTTTAGTTGTTGCACGCCAGTGCGCGTAGTCATGTTGTTGAACGACTGCGCGCGTAGCCATGTTTGGAGTGTTATTTTTCTCTACTAATATATATATATATATTACTATAGCTATATATGTATATATATAAATGCACACATATACATATATATATATACTTATTAATATATGTATATATGTTAATTAGGTTAACAGCAGGACAAAAGCTGGTCCAAGCCCCTGCTTCAAGTCCCGAATCCGAGCACTGTTCTTCTTCTCCGGTTCAGCAACCAGAAGTGGCCCGAGTATCTTCCTCTCCCGATCAGAGCTGCACAGGCGGTTAGGGCCAAAAATGGCGATTCGGTTTCTCTGCCTCGACTCATCTCCACGACCCAGCGTCGCCCACGACTGCCGAATCCAGCCACGACAACGGTTCCAACCGCCGGTCCACGTCTTCTCTGCCAGACCCACTCCACCCGAGCTTCTGTCATGGCCGGTCATTCCACTACCCGCGGTTTCTGTTGATGCACTATAAAGGACAGAAGTTGATGAACTTGAAGGGGTTGGTGAAGAATGATAAAATTATTGTTTGATGTGTTATTTTGATTTCCAGTGTGAGAACTTGTTGGGGAAGATGAACAGGTCGCAGCTGCTGTTGCTGTTGTTTTGGAATCCTGGCACTCTGATTTCCAGTTAGGGGTTAGCGTTGTAGATGAAGATGAAAATGCTGATGAAGTTGTGGTTGTTGTTTAGAAATAGGAATTGATTTTTTTTTTCAGTTAGGGGTGCTGCGTTTTTTTCCTGTAGGAGTTAGATGAGAAGAAGATGAACAGCTCCGACTGAGATGGAGACTTCGTGTGATGTCGTTGCCTTCCTCTGGAGACGATGAGCAGTGTTGCTTGCTTTTGTAATCTTCCTGTTTGAAGAAGTACTGTAGTGTTAGGTGATGATTAATGTTAGTGAATGATGAGTTTTCCCTGGAATCCTGTAATCAGATGAGAGTTTTCAAGAATGCAATTTGTAATTGCCGTTGACTCCCGTTAAAGGGCTGTTATTGTTGATTTCTTCTGCCGTCAATGGAAAGAGTCGATGAACAGTAATTTTAATATTACTGTATAGTAGTCCGATTACAGTAGGAGATTTAGGGTTGATAATAGATCTTAGTGTGTGAAATTTCGTGGATCCACCGTGAGTGATAGAGATTTCGTGAAACCACTTCTAGTGTGGGAGCAAGTGAATTTTAGGTTTGTTTAGTTTGTGGCTTTCTTACATTAGTGAGTGATTCCGTGGAACCACCTTGTGTGAGAGATTCTGTGGAACCACCTTGTGTAAGAGAGTGACTTGATTCCTTGGTGCCCGTGTGCAATAGCGGCCGACCTCGGAGCGGAGTTGAGGGTGACGAGTAGTTCCTCACGTGATCGCCATCGACTTCGAATACGGAAGACATCTCTTCCATGGGTAATTGTTTCTATCTCCTCCTTTGTGTGTGTCTCAATATTTTCTCGTAGGTTAATAGACTCTTTGCTGGGTTTTCACCCGAGTTTCGTCAGCAAACGCTATGTCGAAAACTCCAAACGGAAACATATTTGAAGTTCACGATTTCCGTTGTGTTACGACAAGGGGAACAGAACGAAAGTTGCGAACTTTCTTCCCCGGATTTGAAATTGAACCATTTTATTTAAGAATATTCATTTTGAAACAAAATAGCGATTTGTGCGTTACAAATAATTTAGTTGCTTCATTTCTTAAAGTTCGTGCAAATTTCGCTCAAAATATTATCAAAATTATTTTAATCATCGCATGCATTTAGGGTTCCCTAGAAAAAGCCGACAGACGCGAAAACCCTACGCGTCGTCCTGCATCAGACTGTTTCCTGCAAATTACCATAAGAAAAGACATTTTTCACATCCAACTGAGACATCGCCCAGTCTCTGTTGACGGCCACAGAAAAGAGAACACAGATTGTAGTAATCCGATTAACAGGAGAGAATATATCAAAGAAATCCACACCATATGTCTGTGTAAAAACTGACAACAAGTCGAGTCTTATAACGGTCAATAGTACCATCAGGAAGAAACTTGACCATAAAGACCCAGCGACAGCCAACCACATCAGCCCCTGAATGGGTAGGCACAAGAGTCCAAGTGCCCCGTTCATTGAGAGTTTTCATCTCCTTATCCATAGCGGCTTTTCAATGCGGAATAGCGAAAGCTTCTTGATAGGTGACCGAAATAGCATTGACGGATAGAGCGAGAGCAAAGCTTTTGCAAGGAGACAACTGCGTATAAGAAACCACATCCCGAATGGGATGTTGAGTGCAAGTTCGAACACCTTTTCGAAGGGCAATCGGAAGATTAAGATCAAACCTGTCTATTGTATCAGATCCATCCAAAGGAAAGACTGCTGGCCCAGGAGCTGTCGGCAGCAGCTCATCCGAAGAATCAGAGACGGGTGGAGAAGAAGGAAGGGTGAGCTCAAGAAGAGGTGCCGAAACAATAGGAAAAGAAGAAGAATCATCAGATGAAGAAAGAATAGATGTAGGAGAAAGGAACGGAGCATCATCAAAGAAGGTGACGTCCGCGGAAACATACTATTTCCGGAGAACAAGATCATAACACCTATAACCTTTTTGTGTCGGACAATAGCCCAGAAAGACGCACTTTATAGAACGAGGAGAGAGTTTATCGCGACCAGAAGAAGGAGAGTGGACAAACGCGGTGCATCCAAAGACACGGGGAGGTAAAGGAAACGAATTCGCATCAGGATACAAAATCGAGAATGGGATTTTGTCGTTGAGAACAAAAGACAGAACTAAGTTGACGAGGAAACAGGAAAGAAGAACAGCATGACCCCCAATAGGACCGGGGAACATGCATATGAGTGAGAAGGCTACGAGCCACATCCAGGAGATGTTGGTTCTTGCGTTCAGCAATGTCATTCTGTTGAGAGATGTAAGGACAACTAGTTTGATGTACAATGTCATGATGCATGCAAAATAATGTAAACCGATGACTTAAATACTCTTTAGCATTATCAGCGCGAAGTATCTTAATAGGGACATCAAACTGTGTACAGATCTTATTATAGAACGCAGTAAAAATGGAAAAAAAAAAGTTCAAAACGTTCTTGTATCAAATACAACCATGTACATCTAGAGAAATCATCAATAAAAGTAACAAAATAGTAACTACTCATACCAACAGTCTGAATAGAAGCAGGATCTCAAACATCTGAATGAACAAGTTCAAAAGGACGAGAAGAACTACGTTCGTGCTTTGCTGGAAAAGCAAAACGGTGGTGTTTGCCAAATTGACAAGGCTCACAATTAAGAGAAGAGTCTACCCGAGGTAGATCAGGTAGAAGCTGATAAAGAATCCGAGTAGGAGGATGCACAAGGCGAAGATGTCACTGAAGAAGAGAAGAAGAGGCAGACAAGTATGAAACATTATCAAGGTAGAACAAGCCGTCACTTTCAGTATCAATAGCAATCATCTCTTTTGAGTGATGATTCTGAAAAGAATAAATAGACGCAGTAAAAACAGTAACACAATTCAACTGTTTGCAAAGAGAAGTAACAGAAATGAGGTTGCAAGGAAAATTCGAGACATAAATAGCGTCCTCAAGCTGAAGAGAAGTAGTGACATGCACGGTGCCAAACCTACAAGCAGGAGACGGTGAACCATCCGTAATAAGAACTGGAGGGAACCTGTTATGTTTGTCTAGCCGAGAAAAAACATGAGGATTCCCCTTCATATGACTAGTCGCACCCGAATCAATAAGTCATCTACCCGCAGTGGCCCACTGAGCAGCACCCGAAGAGGTAGCAAGATAAGAAGTAGAAAGAGAAGGAAAAACGGATAGAGTAGAAGAAGAAGAGAGAGTCAGAGTGTCCATAGAAAGCAACAGGAAACCGCACAGGTAGAGAAAACAACCCGCGCGAACACAACAGGGAAATTAAGCCGCGTGAACAGAACAGGCCGCGCAAACACAAGAGGGAACAAGAAACCGCTCGAACAGAACAGGTCGCGCGAACAGAACAGGTCGCGCGAACAGAACAGGTCGCGCGAACAGAACAGGTCGCGCGAACAGAACAGGTCGCAAAGAAGAGTGGCTAGAAAGGGAGGGCGGGGCGGGAAGAAGACTGCAAGCGGTTAGAAAAAAACCGCAAGCAGAATGGAGCAAAGGATCAGTTAGCTTTGATATCATGTAAAAAGAGTTAAATAAAAGACAAATTTTATTGCTCCAAAAAGATAAATAATACAAATGTATGTCCCTTATTTATAGAAAATAGGAGAGAAAGGAGAATACAACAAGCGATGTGAGACTAAATACAAGCCGCGCGGTTTATGTGGTTTGACTTTGTCAAACCGCAAGACTATACAACGGAGAATACAGCCATGGGAAGTCGTTGAGCTTCAACTGAGGAAAGACCCAAGACCGCTACTGCGGGTTGACACTGGAACGCTGCTGCGAATAACCACCATACCGCTGCTGCGGATAACTACCAGACAGCTGTTGCGGATAGCCACCAGACCACAGTCATAGGTTGACTCCAGACCGCAGCTAAGGGAAGCCACCAGACTGCAACTGCTGACCTATCAAACTGCCAGGGCTGCAACCAAATAGACCGCAAACTCTGTTCGCCACAGCCAAACCACCTGATCACAGAAATCAGTAGACCGATGTGACTAGACGACAGACCGCCCGGTCTCCTCAAGTTTCAACACTATTGTTGAAGGTACTTGGTGGAGACCAGCCCCGATCAGGGCGTCGCAAAAGTGCCCGTCGCCGCACCCGCCCGGACCTCTATCGACCCTGAATGTCGTATTTTATATCTGTGAGAGTATATGTGTATATATATATATATATAAGTATAAATATATATATATATACATATATCTGTTATATTATATAAATTATATAAAACATATATATATATATAACTTATATTTTATATATAAAAGTATATAAGTTATATATATATACAGGCAACCGTCAGTCTTACCCTAAGACCGGTTCAGCGGAGCAGTGCAGAGCAGCGGCGGCCACGACTATTCCTCCTGCGAGCGCCATCCGCCATTTCCGGCCCGCAGACGAGCGGGATTCAAGCTCGTCCACTCCCTGCGTGTCGTTCCCCAACGGCGTTGACCACCACGTTGGTTACAACCGCAGAACGCGATCTCACTCCCGGCGGTTCTACACCACGACGCTACCGCCATAGCCGGGTACCCGAGTTTCTTCTTCACTGTTGTAAACCCTATAAAAGGGGTATGTTTTGTATTTTGGCAGTTGTTGATGATTAAGATTGAGACTGTTGTGTGATATTTGATTTCCGATTTGTTTTTCCCGTTGATGAATATGTTGATGTTGAATATCCGTATTTGCTGCTCTGATTTGCTTCCAGTTTTTTGAGTCATGTTGTTGATTGAGAGGGAAAACTGTTTCTGTGTGAGTTTGCTTCGTGATTCCTGTAATCCTAAGAATTGTGAGAATATGAATTTGCTGTGATTTTGATTCCCGTTTGGGAGGGGTGCTGCAGTTTTCTTTAGGAGGTTTTTTTTAATTGCTGTAATTGTTTCCTGAAAAAAAAGCTGCCGTGGGATTAGGCTTTTGTTGCTGCCTGTGCTTCCTTGTTCTGTAGCAATTTGAGAAGATGAACAGTGTTTCTAACTTGGCACTGTTATAGCTGTAGGACTTTTGTTGCTTTCGGATTGCTTCTTAGTTTCTTCTTTGAGAACCATGTCAAATTCAACCCCTGTTTATATGCGATCAGCCACTTACCCGAGAAGAGGAACAACAACGAGAACTGTTGGGTTCACTTTGATTCCTGTTGGGCCGAAGAGTGTATTCAATAGTTTTCAGTAAACAGATTTGGAAATCATTGTTAGACTTTGACTTCTGAAATCAATTTAGTTTCTCGTGTTAGAGATTTCGTGGATCCACCTTGTGCGATTGAGATTTCGTGGAACCACTTTGAGCGTGAGTGCGAGTGAATTTTAGGCTTGTTAGGTTTGTGGCTTTCCTTACTCTGAGTGATTCCGTGGAACCACCTCGTGTGAGAGAGTGTTAATTTCCTTGGTGCCCGTGTGCGAAAGCGGCCGACCTCGGAGTGGAAATCGAAGGTGACGAGGAACTCCTCGCGTGATCGCCATCGACTTCGGATACGGAAAGACGACTCTTTCCGTGGGTAACTTGCTTCTATCCCTTTCTTTGCGTGTGTCTTCATTTTCTCTTAGGAATTATTAGACTCATTGCTGGGTTTTCGTCAAATTTTGTCAGCAAACGCTACGTCGAGAACTCCAAACGGGAACGCATTTGGAGTTCACGATTTCCGTTTGGCTGCAACAAAGGGAACGGAACGAAGTTGCGAGTTTCCTTCCCTGGATTTAAATCGAACCCTCAATCTAAGAAAATCTTTTCTTTTAAGCAAAAAATAGTATTTCTCGTGTTTTGATAAAAAGTTGTTTAGGACTCATAAAATTCGCGCAACCTCCGCTTCAATTACTTGCTAAAATCACATTTCGTTGCATACAATTAGGGTTTCCTAGAAATAGCCGACAGGTGCGTAAACCCTACGCACTGTCCTGCATTTATTTGGTATCAGAGCGAGGTTCCAAAATTTTTCTAACTTTTGGGATCCGCCCTGTGTAGAATAGGAACCCACATAGCTTTTAAATATATTTTCAAAAAAAAAAAGAGATTATTTTTTTATCATCAATTGCATTTATTTCTTACTTGCATGCATTTGCGTAGTGGTAGGTTAGTGAGTATGAGTTCACCACACCACAATTCACCACCTGAACACCTCCACGAGGTAAACCCGGAAATGCGTCGAGTTGAACATGGTGAACCGAGTCGAGGGATCGAAGGGAATGAACCACCCCCGTGGTTTGTACCTTTTGCCCACCAAATGGCAACGATGACCGAAAGTGTTTACCAAATGAGAGAAGGTCTAGCAAATCTTAGCGTCAGGGTGAATAGCTTAGAAGTACCACCTCGAGCGTCAATGCCACCTTTAGCTAGAGATGAGCATTCAGTGCGACCCCATTATGAGGCTCCCCCACCTTATGGAGAGAGGTCTGCACTTAGGAGAAACCCTCTTTTCGAGGAGGAGATTAGAAATCCCATAGATAGATATGAGTCTGAGTATAATCAGGGCAGGAATTTCCAGAGAAATTTTCCTGAAACCCCACGTGAGCCTTTCCTAGGTACGCGAGATCATTATCAGGAGAGACCCTATAATGACGTAGCTAGAGAAGAACGTCCACGAGACCATCGTAGGCCTATACCGGCCATGCATCGTGATGATCGACCGAGAGATTGGCATCGACCGCCACCCCCACGGCGTCGAGACCATCGTGATCCTTACGACGATGAGTACGACTATCCTCCCCGGGATAGGCGACCGGATCTTACACGTGTAGTGAAATTAGAGCCACCACTTTATGATGGATCTATGGATCCCAAAGTCTTTTCAGACTGGGTTATAGACATAGAGACATACTTTGATTGGTATCGTATGACGGAAGATCAGAAGGTTCAGTTTGCCAAGATGAGATTATCTGGGCGAGCGAAAATCTTTTGGATAGGTGAGGAGCGTATTATAGAGAGGAATGGACGCCCTCCCATTACACACTGGGCCCACATGAAAGCCATATTGGAGGAGCAGTACATTCCCCAGCACTACCAGACCCGTCTACGAGACGAGTTGACGTCTCTACGTCAAGGGACCAAATCAGTTTCTGATTATTTAGCTGAGATGAAGGATCTTATGATTAGGTGCAACGTAGTCGAACACCCACGAGACACCTTATCTAAGTTTAAGTGTGGACTGCGATCTGAGATTCGCGATGAGTTGATTCGATATGGTCACTATTCCTTCGCTGAGACTGTATCTATCGCCATCGATATAGAGGAACACCAGAAGAGAACCTCCCGGTTCAAACCTCAAAACAAAACAATCACTCCTTATAAGAAAGATGAATGGAAAGGTAAGGAGAGTGCCTCAAAGCCCACCTCGACCTTTACGAGAGAACCTAAAGGAAAAGCCCCCATGGGAACTGTGACCCATTCACAGATCCGATGTTATGAGTGCCAGCAGATGGGCCATATATCTAGGGATTGTCCTAAGAGGAGAGGCACACTAGTTATTCATGAGGTGACTGAGGAGGATGAGCCTATAGAAGAAGTTGGAGTCGAGAGGGACTCACACATTTTGAATGATGAAGTGTACGGTACGCCTAGTGATGAGGAGATAGATCCCGGCGTCCTAGTGGTGAGATGTATGTTATCTACACCAAAGGAATCAGCCGATTATTGGCGGACGAACATCTTCCAAGCCTACTTCAAGGCAGGGGAGAAAGTGTGTCGTTTAGTAGTAGATAGCGGGAGTTGTATGAATATGATAGCTGAGACAGCGTTAGCCCGCATGGGACTCACTGCTGAGCCACACCCTTCCCCTTCCAGGTAGCTTGGGTCACCAAGACTACCTTATCTGTGACTAGGAGATGTTTAGTGCCCATCACTATCGGTCCGTATACCGATAAGATTTGGTGTGATGTTATGCCTATGGATGTGTGCCACGTATTACTAGGGAGACCTTGGTTGTATGACCGAGATGTACTCATACATGGCAGGTCCAACACGTGCTCCTTTCTCCTAGACGGAAAGAGAGTAGTGTTGAACCCGGTGCGACCCACGGCACCAACATCCCGCACGAATAGTAGTGCGAAAGAATCTCTTCCTCCCACTGAAAGGAAGAAGACTCTTAGCATTATACGAGGCACTGATTTCCATCGAGAGAGCTTCGATGGTGGATTTTATTATGCCTTAGTAGTTTTACAGGCATCTGACGGACTAGAGAGATACGAGTCTATTCCTATACCTGCTAGGAGACTCTTAGAGGAGTTCCAGGATATACACCCTGATGAGCTTCCGGCTGAATTACCTCCCATGAGATGTATTCAGCATGCGATAGATCTCGTTCCTGGAGCTTCTCTCCCACATTTACCGCATTACCGATTGAATCCTGCCGCCCATGAGGAGTTGCAGAAGCAGATTGGAGAGTTACTTGATAGAGGCTTTATCCGTCATAGCCTTAGTCCATGTGCGGTGCCTGCCCTCCTTGCCCCGAAAAAGGACGGTACTTGGCGTATGTGCGTTGACAGTCGTGCTGTCAACAAAATTACTGTGAAATACCGGTTCCCAATACCTCGACTGGATGACATGTTGGACATGTTGACTGGGGCCACGATCTTTTCTAAGATCGACCTTCGTAGTGGTTATCACCAGATTCGCATTCGCGAAGGAGACGAGTGGAAGACTGCCTTCAAATCGAAGGATGGCCTTTATGAGTGGCTAGTGATGCCCTTTGGGTTATCCAATGCCCCTAGTACTTTCGCTCGGATGATGACCCAGGTCTTTAGACCCTATATTGGGAAGTTCGTAGTGGTTTATTTCGACGACATTTTGATATATAGTCGGACTGAGGATGATCACTTGATTCACCTACATACCATTTTCGAGCTCCTGCGAGCCGAACGACTGTATATCAACTTGAAGAAGTGTGTTTTTTTGGCCGAGTCTGTCATCTTTCTTGGATATATAGTGAGCTCCGCTGGCATCACTATGGATCCCGAGAAAGTTCGAGCGATTCGTGAGTGGCCGACCCTCAGAACATTCACGATGTCCGTAGCTTTCACGGACTAGCCACATTTTATCGTCGATTCATTAAGAACTTCAGCACGATTATGGCACCCATCACTGAGTGTACGAAGAAGGGAAGTTTTCAGTGGACATCATCGGCAGCTAGAGCCTTTGAGATTATCAAGGATAAGATGTCCACTGCACCTGTTTTGAGACTCCCTGATTTCAGTCAGGTATTCGAGGTATCTTGTGATGCCTCAGGAGTCGGGATAGGAGGTGTACTTAGTCAAGAGGGTCACCCCGTTGGATTTTTCAGTGAAAAGCTCTCAGGCCCGAAGCTGAATTATTTCAACTATGAGCGCGAGTTCTATGCGATTGTACAGACGTTACGTCATTGGAGGCACTACTTGTTGCCTAAGGAGTTTGTCCTCCACTCTGATCATCAGGCGTTACGTTATATCAATTCGCAGCAGAAGTTGAACCCTCGACAGGCTAAGTGGGTATCATATTTACAAGAATACACCTTCGTTCTCAAACACTGTAAGGGAACGGAGAATAGGGTTGCCGACGCCCTCAGTCGAGTCACCCTTGTATTATCACAGATGCGTACTCAGGTGATAGGATTTGAGCGTGTCAAGGGTGATTATTCTAGTTGTCCTGATTTTAGCGGTATCTATGATGCGATACGTTCAGATCCTCACCACGATGAGACTGATTATCTGATTCGTGACGGATATTTGTTTCGTGGGACCCGTCTGTGTATTCCCCGCACCTCGTTACGAAATTTCATTGTATGGGAATTACATGGCGGAGGCTTAGGTGGACACTTTGGACGCGATAAGACGATAACCTTAGTAGAAGAGCGCTTCTATTGGCCCGGGATGAAGCGGGTTATCGCTCAGATTGTCAGTAGCTGCCGCACTTGTCAGGTAGCGAAGGGCAATAAACAACCCGCTGGATTATATACACCTTTACCGGTGCCCAGTATTCCTTGGGATGATGTTAGCATGGATTTTGTGCTTGGATTGCCGCGCACTTTTAGGAAACACGATTCCATACTTGTTGTGGTTGATCGGTTCTCTAAAATGGCGTACTTCATCCCGTGTAACAAAACCGATGACGCCTCTCACATAGCCCGTATTTATTATAAAGAGGTTGTCGCACACCGAGGAATACCCAAGACTATCGTTACTGATCGAGACGTTAAGTTCACCAGCTATTTTTGGAAGTCACTCTGGAAACTTTTAGGTACTAAACTTCTATTTTCGACCGCTTATCATCCGCAGACCGACGGTCAAACTGAAGTTGTGAATAGAAGTTTAGGAAATTTATTGCGCTGTTTGGTAGGAGATCACCAGGGAAATTGGGATCTTATTCTTCCACACGCCCAGTTAGCGTACAATAATTCGAATAATAGATCCACGGGTTTATCACCAAATGAGGTTGTTCATGGTCACACTGCACGAGTGCCATTAGATTTAGCACCACTACCACACACCTTTAGGACTAGCCAGTTTGCACACGAATATGCATTGCATCTGCATGATTTGCATAAAGAAATTGAGCGGAAGTTGCATAGTACTTATGATCTTTACGCAACTCAAGCAAACAAGCACAAGAGAGCTACTAGTTTTAAAGAGAATGACTTAGTGATGGTTCGGCTAAATCCAGAACGGTTACCCTCGGGAACCGTAAAGAAGCTAGCTGACCGTAGAACTGGACCCTTTAGAGTGGTGAAACGGATTGGGCAGAATGCGTATGAACTTGAAATGCCTTCCGTTTGGGGAGCAAATCCTGTTTTTAACGTAGCCGATCTGACTTTATTTCATGATTACCCGCATGAGTCTGTAGATTTTCCATTGTCTTCTCCTCCAATTGATTCTTCTGGGTTGGTGAGTGAGAGTGAGGAGCCACATTCAGGACATACCGATACTCATTTCGCTACTGACACGCCCACTGCAGTTTCTCCCATTTTCACTGACAGCTTACAGGTGGAGCAAGAGATACCAGATGAGTCTACTTTACCAGTTCCCAGAGCTACTGATCGACTTCCGCGACAGATTTTAGTTCCCGAGCAGATATTGGATGACGAGACAGTGACCACTACTGATGGTGGTTTTCAGAGATATTTGGTTCGTTGGCATGGCAGACCAGAAACCGAGACCAGCTGGGTCTTGGCCGAGGAGTTACAACACATGGATGCTGATCTTCTACAACGCTACCGTTCGGAGCACTCACCAGAGATGAGTGATTTCGAGAGTGGGAGAGTTGGTGGAGACCAGCCCCGATCAGGGCGTCGCAAAAGTGCCCGTCGCCGCACCCGCCCGGACCTCTATCGACCCTGAATGTCGTATTTTATATCTGTGAGAGTATATGTGTATATATATATAAGTATAAATATATATATATATATACATATATCTGTTATATTATATAAATTATATAAAACATATATATATATAACTTATATTTTATATATAAAAGTATATAAGTTATATATATATACAGGCAACCGTCAGTCTTACCCTAAGACCGGTTCAGCGGAGCAGTGCAGAGCAGCGGCGGCCACGACTATTCCTCCTGCGAGCGCCATCCGCCATTTCCGGCCCGCAGACGAGCGGGATTCAAGCTCGTCCACTCCCTGCGTGCCGTTCCCCAACGGCGTTGACCACCACGTTGGTTACAACCGCAGAACGCGATCTCACTCCCGGCGGTTCTACACCACGACGCTACCGCCATAGCCGGGTACCCGAGTTTCTTCTTCACTGTTGTAAACCCTATAAAAGGGGTATGTTTTGTATTTTGGCAGTTGTTGATGATTAAGATTGAGACTGTTGTGTGATATTTGATTTCCGATTTGTTTTTCCCGTTGATGAATATGTTGATGTTGAATATCCGTATTTGCTGCTCTGATTTGCTTCCAGTTTTTTGAGTCATGTTGTTGATTGAGAGGGAAAACTGTTTCTGTGTGAGTTTGCTTCGTGATTCCTGTAATCCTAAGAATTGTGAGAATATGAATTTGCTGTGATTTTGATTCCCGTTTGGGAGGGGTGCTGCAGTTTTCTTTAGGAGGTTTTTTTTAATTGCTGTAATTGTTTCCTGAAAAAAAAGCTGCCGTGGGATTAGGCTTTTGTTGCTGCCTGTGCTTCCTTGTTCTGTAGCAATTTGAGAAGATGAACAGTGTTTCTAACTTGGCACTGTTATAGCTGTAGGACTTTTGTTGCTTTCGGATTGCTTCTTAGTTTCTTCTTTGAGAACCATGTCAAATTCAACCCCTGTTTATATGCGATCAGCCACTTACCCGAGAAGAGGAACAACAACGAGAACTGTTGGGTTCACTTTGATTCCTGTTGGGCCGAAGAGTGTATTCAATAGTTTTCAGCAAACAGATTTGGAAATCATTGTTAGACTTTGACTTCTGAAATCAATTTAGTTTCTCGTGTTAGAGATTTCGTGGATCCACCTTGTGCGATTGAGATTTCGTGGAACCACTTTGAGCGTGAGTGCGAGTGAATTTTAGGCTTGTTAGGTTTGTGGCTTTCCTTACTCTGAGTGATTCCGTGGAACCACCTCGTGTGAGAGAGTGTTAATTTCCTTGGTGCCCGTGTGCGAAAGCGGCCGACCTCGGAGTGGAAATCGAAGGTGACGAGGAACTCCTCGCGTGATCGCCATCGACTTCGGATACGGAAAGACGACTCTTTCCGTGGGTAACTTGCTTCTATCCCTTTCTTTGCGTGTGTCTTCATTTTCTCTTAGGAATTATTAGACTCATTGCTGGGTTTTCGTCAAATTTTGTCAGCAAACGCTACGTCGAGAACTCCAAACGGGAACGCATTTGGAGTTCACGATTTCCGTTTGGCTGCAACAAAGGGAACGGAACGAAGTTGCGAGTTTCCTTCCCTGGATTTAAATCAAACCCTCAATCTAAGAAAATCTTTTCTTTTAAGCAAAAAATAGTATTTCTCGTGTTTTGATAAAAAGTTGTTTAGGACTCATAAAATTCGCGCAACCTCCGCTTCAATTACTTGCTAAAATCACATTTCGTTGCATACAATTAGGGTTTCCTAGAAATAGCCGACAGGTGCGTAAACCCTACGCACCGTCCTGCATCAGTACTGAAGGGTTCCAACTCTTTGGTGACTTCTTGTTTTGCTTTGGTGTGTTATGATGCAACATCAAAAAGTTGTTGCACATGCATTTAAGCATTTGAAATGCATGAAAGGAACTAACTTGTACAAGATTTGAAGCTTATTGTTATGGTCTTTGCACTTAAAATATAAACATATTATATTTTCAGTGTGAAGTGTCGTTTCTTTCTCTAGCAATACATATTTTCACAGAGAGAGTAAACCTTGTGACATGACATTTTCTTGCAACAGAGATGTCTGTTGGAGGTAACATGAATTTCACTCTAAAATTTTGTGCCATCTTGATAGTGGTAATATCCATCTGAATGCACTTAACAAAATGCCTGATATATCTTAATTGTGGCTGGCAGCTCCAAATCATGTTGTTCGAGGTGGAGAGATGAAGGTACCTATGTTCAAGATGGAGAAGATGAAGGTTCATTTTGTTGTGCTATGATCACCTCATTCTTTGCCTTAGATGATTACTAATCCAGGTTGGAGGAACAAATTTTGGGATGGAGGCCACGTATTTGATTGGAAAAGAAGTGAAAGGAAATTAAGAGAAAGAAAAAAGTGTCGAATTATTTTGAAAAAAAAGAAAATTAAATTGTCTCTATTTATCTTCTTCTCCCTCTGATTGAGTTTCCAGTTTCGAGATTTCGATTTTCCACCATCCCTTAAAATTTGTGTTACCGAGCTGTAGCCGGAGGAGCTGGCTTGGCGAGTTTATACGCGAAGGCAGAGGGCACCGGTGGAAACTCACGGTGCTGATGGGGTGGCTTGCGGCGCACATGAACCAGAGGGTGACACGCGCGGCGCGAACCAACCGGACCGGGAGATGTCCGGATGATATTTTATTCAGCCTAGTGTTAATTTCAGTTTATTTTTAATTATTGTTGTTTTGGACACCTCACTATATGAGGGGGTGTGATTGTACCTTTAGATTATCTTTGGATCAATTGATTTAGAAAGGGGGCTGCTCCCTCTTATTCTCTCAACCCTAATTCTCTCTCCCTCTCTCTCTCTCTCCCACCTCTCCTCTTTCGCGCCGCCGGGCAACAGCAACATCGCCAGGCGATATCCGACCGCCCACCACTCTCCCGCTAACGGTATTAATTTGAAGCAGGTTTTTGAAAATTTTAATCGTTTGACTCCAGAAGGTTTTTCTATCGTCTTCTTGGGTACATAATTCAAACCTGATTATCTGAGTTATTAATAGAGAGGTTTCTGAGAGTTAAGAAATTGGTATCAGAGATAGGTTGTCAGAGGGGAAGGAAAACTGCAGTTGTGTGCATGAAGGAGGACCACTGGTGATACAATTGGAGTTTACGATTATTGGAGTTTATCGGGCACTGAGAAGAAGCATTGGGACAGTTGATTCTGTCCAAGACAAGGAATAGATCGATGGCAAGTTTCAGAAGTTTTTCGTTGGGCAAAATATTGCTGCCATGACTTATTAAATTGAACTATAACAATTGGAATATTCAAATGTGGGCATTGCTGGGCGCACAAGATATGGGAAGTCGTTGAGATCAGCTTCACTGAGGCGACAGACGCTGCAAAGATGACATTGAACCAACTGAAGGTGTTGAGAGAGACACGGGCAAAGGATAAAACAATTCTCTGCTTGTTATAACAAACAGTAGGCCAGTCGGGCTTTGACAAGATTGTCGGCGCGGCAACTTCAAAAGAAGCAGGAGACAATTAAGAGAAAGTGTTAAAAGCAGTCGATCGTGTCAAACAAGTGCGCCTCCAAACTCTAAGAGGCGAGTTAGAAGGGATGAAGATGAAGAAGTTAAAAGGTGCATCTGATTACATCACGCATGTGCAAACCTTGATGAATCAACTCAAGTGAAATGGTTGTAAGCCAGCTGTTTCGAGAACATTGTGTGTGCAATCGAAGAGTCACAGGACCTCATAACACTAAAATTTGATGAGCTCGTTAGCTCCCTCGAGGCACACGAGCATCGAAAGAAGAAGAGGGAGGAGACACTCGAAGGAGCTCTTCAATACAAGGCAACAATAGAAGATGAAAAGGTACTATATTCTCAAAACTCTCAAGATAGAGATCGCAATAGAGGAGGTCACAAAATTGGTTTTAGTTGAAGATGATGCACACAAACCAAGAAAATTGGCGAGGTTGAGAACGAGGCCGTGGAAGAGACTGACGGTCAAACTACTCGAATATCGTGTGTTACAAATGTGCCAAGAATGATCACTACATGAAGGATTGTAACTCCTACAAGTGTTACAACAGTGGCAAGCTTGGTCATTACACAAGAGACTGTTATGTCGAGAAGGAGGTTGTGGAGAACATTTGACTTAGTGACATAAGAAGAGACGAAAGATCGCTCATGATGAAAAGAATATCAATGGCAAGACGATCTGATATCTCGAAACTAGTGCGAGAAACCATAAGTGCGGGCATGAGTCTATTACGGATCCCCGTTGGGGCAAGACGTACAAGCGCCGCGAGCCTCGCGTAACAACCGCCTAGACCGTCGCGCCGTATCTTGTTATTTTTATTTCCTATTAAGTATTTTAATCCTCATGTTTAAGCCTTATGAGAAGGGCATTTAATATTTGGGTTGAACCTTTGTTATCCACTTTATAGGTGGAGTTGGTGATGGAAAATGCTAAGCAGAAATTAAATCCAAATTTCATCTCTCTCTCTCTTAATTTTTCCCCACCCGATCGGTTCCTCCGAAGCCCGCTTGCCCTAGCCGCCTGCTCCTCCGCCGATCTCCTCTTGCCGAGCAGCCGCTCCTGCGCGGTAAGGAGATCCTCCTCCACCTCTCCACCACTGCGCCCAAGGGATCGAGGAAAGCTTCTTCCTCCCATCTCCGGGACTTCCCTCTCCATCGACCGTCTACGCGCTCGCAATACCGGGAACGTAACATCTTGGTATCAGAGGGACCGGTCCTTCCCACGGCCGCCGACAGCCCACGCTCGCCACCACTCCCTTCCGTCGCTGCACCGAGAACCGATCCGCATCGGACCGCACCGCTCCCCCCTTTTTCCTGCTGCCCGCCCCCGATCCGGCCACCAGCCGCCCCCTCCAGCCATCTCCCGCCGGTTTCCAGCAGTACACTCGCCATCCTCCTTGGATCGTCGCTTCACGGAGGTTCTTTACTCGCCTCATCCACCGGCCTACTTCCCCTTCCAGATTTTTCTCCACCTCGGTTATCTCTCTCCATGGCGGATGACACCACCGGCCCAACCTTGGCCCAAATTTTGGAATCCTTTAAGTCCATGATGGCGGACAACCACCAAGCTCTCCTCGCCGCGATCCGCCCAACCGACCTGCCGCCGCCTAGCAGGACGGCCTCTGCCTCCTCGTCGTTTCTCGAGCAACAACACCACCCCCTCCAGCCTGAGCTCCCAAGTCGCTCTGATTATTCTACCGTGTCACGGTTTGTTAAGTTGGACTTTCCGATCTTCGAGGGCAGCGAGGATCCCCTAACATGGTTGACTCGTTGTGAGCAGTTCTTTGCGGCACAGCGTACTCCGTGGGAATATTGGCTGGGCGTCGCCTCCTTTCACTTGATGGGCTCAGCCCAATTGTGGTTCTCCCAACTTCACCGGGAGAAGCCCCTACTTACTTGGGAGGACTTCAAGACTCAGTGCAGCCTTCGCTTCGGGCCTCCTCTACGCTCCAATCCCATCGGTGACTTGATTTCTTTGCGGCAATCTGGTTCTATTGACGACTACTTGGAGCAGTTTCAGGTGCTCCTTGCTCGCGCCCCGCCCGTACCGATGGCGCACCAGGTGGCTTTCTTTACTGCCGGGCTACATGAGCGCCTCCGCATGGACGTGGAATTCCAGAGCCCGCCGGACCTCACTACAGCCATGAGCCTCGCGCGTATTTGCGAGCGGCGCATTTTAGTAAACCACCCACACTTGGGTCGTCGCGTCCACGACACTACTTTCCGGCACCCCAGTCCTGCTCAGCCGTCACCAGGGGGCGGTCCCACTCGGCCTAAAGAAGGGGAGCGCCCAACACACATTCGGCGCTTGTCTACTCAGGAGATGAGCGAGCGCCGTGCCAAGGGGCTCTGTTTCAATTGTGATGAGCCTTACACCAAGGGGCATCGATGTAAGCGCCTTTTTTGGTTAGAGGTCGACGACCCCTCCGACGACGACGTCGGGGATGACGAGGTTGGCCACCCTTCTCTCTCGGTCAACGCCATGTCATGCCCACCTTCCGGGGGCACAGTTCAGATGGCCATTTCTGTGGAGGGCCACCAGTTACTTGCCCTCATGGATACCGGCAGTACACACAGCTTCATCTGTGACCTCACAGCGCAACGACTTCAGCTTCCAGTTACTACTCGCAGCCGTCTGCGTGTTGTCGTGCCAAATGGCGCCGCGTTGGTCTGCACCGGGGTTTGCCGGGATGTTCTAATCATTGTGGGCGACTTTCACTCTCGCGTGGATTTTTTTGTCATCGCCCTGCGCGGGTTCGAGGTCGTTCTGGGCACAAGCTGGTTGCGCACTTTGGGGCCGATTCTATGGGACTTGGACACCCTCACGATGACTTGGGGCCAAGGGCCGTCATGGACAGTGTGGCAGGGCCATCCGGCGCGGGATGTTGGTCACGCCTTCTCCTTCCAGCCTGAGCATGAATATTCTGCGCAGCCCGGCCTCTCTACTCTTCTTCGGGAGTACGCCGACACCTTAGCCGCGCCAACTGGGCCTCCCCCCTTGCGCCGCCAGGACCACCGTATTTGTCTCCTTCCGAACACCGCCCCGGTGGTCGTTCGCCCTTACCGTTATCCCTTCCTCCAGAAAGATGAGATTGAGTGTCAATGTACCGAGATGCTTCGACAAGAGATCATCCACCACAGTGTCTCTCCGTTCTCTTCGCCGGTCCTGCTGGTCCATAAGAAGGACGACACTTGGCGCTTCTGTGTGGATTACCGGGCCTTGAACGCTCAAACCGTGAAGGATAAATTCCTTATTCCAATTGTTGAAGAGTTGATGGATGAACTACATGGAGCGCACTATTTCTCCAAACTAGATCTTCGTTCGGGATACCACCAAGTCCGCATGTTTCTGGCGGACGTGGAGAAGACCGCCTTCCGTACCCATCATGGCCACTTCGAGTTTCTCGTGATGCCGTTCGGGCTTACCAACGCCCCGTCTACCTTTCAGGCCCTCATGAATGAGGTATTTCACACCCTTCTCCGTCGTTGTGTGCTTGTTTTCTTCGATGATATCTTGATCTACAACAAAACATGGGAGGCGTACCTCGACCACCTCAGGCAGGTTCTCCGGCTCTTACGAGCTCATCGGCTTTACCTGAAGGAGTCCAAGTGTTCTTTTGGCTCCGACAGAGTCGCCTACTTGGGACATATCATCGATCACACGGGCGTCTCGGCCGATCCGACCAAGATTCAGGGGGTCCTCGATTGGCCCATTCCTCGGTCGCAGCGTGAGCTGCGCGGCTTCCTGGGCCTCACCGGCTACTACCGACGTTTCATTCAGGGCTTCTCCGTCATTGTCGCCCTCCTGTTGTCTCTCCTACGCCGCCAGTATTTCACGTGGGACGACACCGCCTAGGCGGCATTTCGAGCACTGTAGCAGGCCTTAGTCTCGGCCCTAGTCCTCCAGCTACACGATTTTGAGAAGGAATTTCAGGTGGAATGCGATGCATCTGAGCATGGTTGCGGCGCGGTACTTCAGCAGGGAGGCCACCCGATAGCTTATTTTAGCCGTAAAACGGCTCTCCACCACAGGAAGCTTCCCGCCTACGAGCAGGAGCTTATCGGCCTGGCCAAGGCCGTCCATCACTGGCGTCCCTATTTATGGGGTCGTACCTTCTTGGTCCTAACCGACCACTTCAGCCTTAAGTACTTGTTGGAGCAGCGATTGACGACCGTGCCACAGCAGCGTTGGGTGAGCCGTCTCTTGGGCTACGATTTTCGGGTGGAGTACAAGGCCGACCACTTGAACCATGCGGCCGACTCTCTTTCTCGCCGCGACTCACCCGAGGCCTCTCTTTATGTCGTGCCCGAGCCGTCCTCCTTGGTTCTTCCCCGCCTCCTCCAGGAGATCGATGACACACCGGCACTACGCGAGCTACGACACCGCATCCAGGAAGGGCGCTTGCCTCACGGTTGGGCAGTTCGCGACGGTCTCATTCACTACAAGGGCCGCTTTTACTTGTCGGCCACTTCTCCTTTGATTGCCCACATTCTAGCGGTCGTTCACGACCGTACTCGCGAAGGCGTCCGCAAGACCCTTCAGCGCCTCCGCACCGAATTCTTTTGGCTGGGCCTCAAGCGCAGTGTTCAGTCTCACCTCGCGGCATGCGTCATCTGCCAGCGCAGCAAGACAGAGTCTCTCTCTCCAGCCGGCCTACTACAGCCTCTGCCCGATCCGACACAGATATGGGCCGATATCTCCATGGATTTCATCGAGGGACTGCCTTCTTCCCGAGGATATTCAGCTATTTTGGTGGTGGTAGATCGCTTCATCAAGGGGGCCCATTTTATTGCCATGAGCCGCCCAATTACAGGACCACCGTGGCCCGTGTTTTCTTTGATCGTGTGTTTCGCCGTCACGGGCTCCCGGAGAGCATCGTTTCTGACCGCGACAAGGTTTTCACATCTCAGTTTTGGCAAGAGTTGTTTGATTTATGTGGCACCAAGCTCGCACTTTCTTCCGCCTACCACCCACAGTCAGACGGTCAGATCGAGGTGGTCAACCGGAAGCTCGAGATGTACTTGCGTTGCCTCACGGGAGACCGGCCGAAGGATTGGGACCACTGGTTACCATGCGTGGAGTTCTGTTACAACACGTCCTACCACACCGCCCTCCAGACCACTCCTTTCCACCTAATTTACGGTCGGGATCCACCCCGCCTCCTCACTTATGTTGTTGGCTCAGCCTGCTCCACCGCCGTCGACACCGAGCTCCGCACGCGGGATGAGATATTGCGCCTCGCTCGAGCTCGCCTACTTCAGGCCCAAACCCGGATGGAGGCCAACTACAACAGCCACCACCGCGAGTTATTCTTTGCCCCCGGGGATTGGGTTTGGCTCAAACGCCGACCCTACCGTCAGACCACCGTATCTAAGGGAGCCTGCCAGAAGCTGGGGCCTAAGTTCTTTGGCACCTTTGAGATTCTCCACCGCATTGGGGACGTGGCCTACCGCCTCCGCCTCGACGACGACGCACATATTCACGATGTCTTTCATGTATCGCAGCTCAAGCCGTTCGTGGGCGACCCTCCTACAGCACCCTTGGTTCCATTGCCACCACCACCACCGCACAAGCTTGAGGGCAAGCTTGATGACGAGCAGGGAGGAGATGTTACGGATCCCCGTTGGGGCAAGACTTACCAGCGCCGCGAGCCTCGCGTAACAACCGCCTAGACCGTCGTGCTGTATCTTGTTATTTTTATTTCCTATTAAGTATTTTAATCCTCATGTTTAAGCCTTATGAGGAGGGCATTTAATATTTGGGTTGAACCTTTGTTATCCACTTTATAGGTGGAGTTGGTGATGGAAAATGCTAAGCAGAAATTAAATCCAAATTTCCTCTCTCTTTCTTAATTTCTCTCTCTCTCTCTTACTTTTTCCCCACCCGATCGGTTCCTCTGAAGCCCGCTTGCCCTAGCCGCCTGCTCCTCCGCCGATCTCCTCTTGTCGAGCAGCCGCTCCTTCGCGGTAAGGAGATCCTCCACCTCTCCACCATTGCGCCCACGGGATCGAGGAAAGCTTCTTCCTCCCATCTCCGGGACTTCCCTCTCCACCGACCGTCTACGCGCTCGCAATCCCGGGAATGTAACAGAGTCTTTCTTCAAAGAAATGCGAGTTGTTGAAGATGGGCATGTGTCATTCAGAGATGCGTTGAAGATCTAAGTGAAAGGCCAAAATACAATTTCCTACTTGGAGAAGAATGACATGAAAGGGTTGATAAAGAATGTTTATTATGTACGACAATATACGGAGTAAAGCACAACTCATGGAGAACAAATTGTCTGTGTTTATGAAAACTCGAGTGCTACAACTGAAAGACAAAAAAAGGCACCTAGTTGCACAAATTTGGATGGTGAAGAACCGAATGTACAAGATTAACTTGATTTATGCACGAGAAAGATGTTTGCAAGTCGATGTAGAAGACAAGACAATTCTGTGACATTTGTGATTCGGTCATTTGTATTACGATCTATGAAAGCCAACAAAAGTTGTTGAAGAACAAGATGATGTATGAACTACTAGAGAGAGATTACACCGACAAGTTTTGTGAGGAGTATGCACTTGGAACACATGTGAGGAATTCATTTCAAATGAAGGCAGAATATTGAGTAGAAAAACTCTCTTGACTTGATACACACCGACATCTGTGGTTCAATCACTCTTGAGTCATTCCGTAGTAAAGTATACTTTATTACATCTATTGATGACTATTCCAGAAAAACTTCGGTTTATTTCTTGAAGGAAAAATCTAAGGTGTTTAAAGTATTTAGAAAGTTCAAAAACATGGTGGAGAAGGCACGCGACAAGTTCATTAGAGCCATACAATCTGACAAAAATGGCGAATACAACTCGGCGGATTTTGCAAGTTATTGCGAGGAGCAAGGAAGAAGTTCCTAACCGCAACGTACTCTCACCAACAAAATGGTGTAGAATAGAGGAAGAATCGAACCATTCTCGACGAGGTTCGATCAATACAAAATAGTAAGAAGATGACAAAAAACAATTTGGGTAGAAGCTATGCAATGCACAATTTACGTGCAAAACATATGTTTAACATACGAAGTTAGAAGATAAAACTCCACAAGAAGGATTAGTGGAAAAAACTGACAGTATCACATCTCAAAGTATTCGGTAGTGTGGCCTATGCACTCATGTTAGATCAGCAAAGAACTAAGTTAGGGGACAAGAGCAAGAAGTTTGTATTCATTGACTATGATGAGAAAACGAAAGGCTTCAAACTGCTCGACACAATAAAAAAGAATGTCATGGTGAGTCAAGATGTTTGGGTGAATGAAGCAAGCGAGTGGGATTGGAACAACTCATCAAAAGTAATAGTGGAAAAAAAAGAATCGTCAACCACTTCACTAAAAAGTTCTCTCATACCGAAAAGTTCTCAGAAAGTGGGAAGACCTCAAACCACAGATGACGAGGGAGAATCAAGACAACTAAGGATGCCAAGTCTGCGAGATTTGTATGAATCTACAATTGAGGCACAAATCATATGCCATCTGGCGTATGCCGAGAATATAAATGTTGAAGTGGTTGAAATTCAATGGACGTCATGTCCGATTGTAAACTGGCAGCCCTATTTTCGGTGAGATTAGGGTTTGACATAGATCGACAATAATCTCTACCACTACATAACATGCAAGTGGCCCTAACCTAGGGCTCTTATACTAATTTGATGCAGTGGTATGGCGACTGGAGATGAACACACTAGATGCAATCCTATATGCAATATGATATGACGCAAATGGAAAAGAAGCTCCACATAAAAATTAGCAACAATAATTAATCAATATAAAATTAACTGAGGCACAGACAATCACAAATTTTCATTAAAGAAAAGCAAGTTTTGTTCGGCAGCGACTTGGCACAAATATTTTAAGCGCGTGTGAAATAAGCCCTGCAAGTCATACATAGTCCTATACTAAAACAAATAACAATGAACATCCACTGCAGATATAGTGTTGATTGTACAACGATAGAAAATAATAACTTCAAATCACAACTTACATATGCATGTGGAGGAGAATGGTGACGATCCAATGGCTGGAGTCTCGGTCAGGGTGGTTGACAGCTGGATAGTTGCCAGGGAGGGTTCGGGAAAGAGGAGGGGCTGAATAGGTTTGGTTATGGATGAATGGCAGCGGGGAGAGGCTTCGAAAGGGGCAGTCAGGCTCTGGTCGGGGGGGGGGGGGGGGGGGGTGAGGGCTATTTAAGGTTTAAGGTGGGTTATGTGAGGGGAAGGACTATAGGGGTAGGCTTGGGGGTGCGGCTGGGCTCTAGTAGGAGAGGGTGAAGGCGAGCCAAGGTGCTTTATGGGTGGCGCAATCGTATGAATGGTGTGGGTTTTAGGTGGGCTTCGGATTTGGGCGAAGAAGGGTTCGGCAGAGGTTGGAAAAGTGGAGGTCGGGACGATCTTGCTGAGTACCGACGGTTAGGGGTGAGCATAAAAAACGCAAAAAACCGTCCGCACAACACAATTCGCACTGATTTTTAAACCGCACTACATAGTTTTGATGCGGTGTGGTTTTGAAGTTTTACAAACCGAGCGCGGTTCGGTGCGGTGCGATTTTCGGATCTTAAAAACCACAAAAACTGCACAGCACTAACTAATTATATATTTTTATTTTTTATAAGCACAGGACATATCACATACATCTAAATAAAAGTATAACTTATAAATTTTTAATTAATATTAGTAATTAACTAATTATATTAATGCATATAGTTGTTTTCTTGTTTTTTTTTTCTGACTTTATTCCCTTGTTTTAGTTGTTATCTCGCTATAGTTTGTGATAATATAACTCATATAATTATATTTATAGCCAAATTGTACATCTTATATTATCTCACATTTTTTTGTGTCTATATATATCATTTGCTAAAAACCGCAACGAAACCGCAACTGCACCGCAAAAAATGCACCAAACCGAAACCGCAACGCGTAATTTTGGTGTGGTGCGGTTTTGCACTAGCCAAAACTACGCCCTTGCGGTGCGGTTGCGGTTTGGGCCAAAACCGCACAGCGCACACCCCTACAGGCGGTAGCGTGAGAGGAGGGGGTGGTTGTAAGCAACGGGGAGGAGGGCTTGGGGAATCTACAGGGAAAGGAAGAAGCGAGGAACGGGATACCGAGAATCGCTCTAGACGATTTGCTTGGCATCGTACCAACAAAGACCTGTGGTGCGGTTTTGAAGTTTTACAAACCAAGCGCGGTTCGGTACGGTGCGATTTTCATATCATGAAAACCGCAAAAACCGCACCGCAGTGACTAATTATATATTTTTATTTTGTATTAGCATGTGACATATCGCATACATCTAAATAAAAGTATAACTTATAAATTTTTAATTAATATTAGTAATTAACTAATTATATTAATATATATAGTTGTTTTCTTGCTTCTTTTCTTTTTCTTGTTTTAGTTGTTTTCTTTTTATAGTTCATGATAATATTGTACAACCTCGGGCTCGCGAGAGGCCCTCAAGACGCGAATAGGAAGAAGCGGGTGAGAGGTGCGGATAGGCGAGTGGGACCACGTGGTCCCCTCGCAGGCAGCGAGTCAGGAGGTCTCTGCAGTAGGCGAGACGCCCCCTCTGGGGCGCGAGTAGGCCTTTATAGGCGAGAGGGTCCCCTAGCAAAGGATACCCGCGAGACGAGCGGGAAGGCCCGTCTCGCCACCAGGTGCTCTCCCACTCGCAGTGTGGTAAACAGGTTGTTTTCTCATTTCTACACCCAAGGGGGTTTTTACTCTTCTACCACGGGTAATTTTACCATTTTGCCCTTGATGGTCTGCATATAACTCCTCAGAACAGCGGAGTTTGGCTGTTGGCAGACCCAACCAGGGGTACTCTGGTAATTTCAGGTCAGCTCGGTATGGATATTGACAGTTCAAATTTAGAAAACTATAAATAGGTCCTTAGGGGTTCTTCAGAAGCCAACAGATTTTGGTCCGGGACTTGAGAGGATTTTTTTGTGCTTTCTGAGGAGCTTCAAGCCCAGCTTTTGGCTTTGGAGAGGAAGCTCTCAGAGATGTTCCGGATAAGCGGTGGGACCTCCCTGCTGAGGCTTTGGGTCAGTTTCTAGTCCTTCACGACCAGTCGGAGGTCGGAGCTTAGGACGAGTAGGTGTTGCCTACGCCCCTATTTTTTGAACTTTTGTCGAAGTCAAATTTTGGCTTCAACAGTTCTGGTGCGGTGAGCGTGGAAGGTAGCTGATACAAGAAAAGCTTGGGTTTAGTCCTATGGCAGGAGGTGAAGACGAAGGATCTGGTTCAGGAGGTTCCCCCTCCCGGGGAGAGGAGGCAACAAGGAAGATGTTGGATGACTTCAAGCGAGAGGTCCTGCAGACCATCAGCTTAGCCTTCTCGGCAAGAAGCGAGTGGGCAACGCCTCAGGTTCCGATAGAGGAGGTCCCGCTCTTGGGCGAAAACGCCCCTGGACAGTGCCCGGGGAAGGAGGTCCCGGCGTAGGCTGGCGAGGGGGGCGTGGCGGCGCGAGAGCTTTTTTCAGGCCAGCGTCCCGGGAAGGAGATTCCGACAGAAGTTGGCGAGAGGGAGGCGGCTGTGCGAGAGCTCTTCCCTGGGCATGGTCTCGCGGATCGGGCCAGCCAGCCGAGGCCGGGAGACGTGCCCTCTCGGCAGGCAGGTGGCGAGAGCCCATTCAGTGAGCTCATCATCTCGGCTCCGGTGCTGGAGGGGATCCGGGAGCTCAACATGTCCTACTACTCGGGGAAGGATGGTCATGTACAGCACGTGCAGTGGTTTGAAGATGTTGTTTCGATAAGGCAGATGACGGATGCCTTCAAATGTCGGCTGTTTGCCATCACATTGAAGGAGAAGGCACGGGACTGGTTCCAGCAGTTGCCGGCGAGGTCGATCTACTGTTTCGAAGATCTGCGAAAAAGTTTCCTATTGAGGTTCTCAACATCGAAGAAGCGCAAGAAGGAGACGGAGTGCCTGTTTGCAGTGAGGCAGAAACAGGACGAGACGTTGGGACATTACGTGGATCGGTTTCAGGAAGAGGTCCTCCTGGTTCAGGAAGTTCCAGGGTATGCGCTGATGCTCGCGTTTACTCTGGGACTGAGGCCAGGTTTCTTTAGTATGGAGTTGAAGAGAGTGCCCCCCCCCCCCCCCCCCCCCCGCTCTTTTGAGAAGCTCATGGAGAGGGCGGCAAAGGAGACAGAGTTGGAGAGGGCCAATCCGGCGTTTGCAAGGAAGCTGGCCAGGTTGGCGGAGGATGATGTGAAGGAGCAGGAAGCGGGAAGGCGGAGGGAACAGAGAGAAGAGAGGAGGGAAGAGCCACGAGGACAGGGGCAGCAAGGACAACATCAAGGACGGGGGGCCTGGGAGCCGAACAACCGTTTAGGTTGGAGGCCTCAGGAGGGTCACCCCCAGTAGCTAGGAGGAGGCTTTCAGGGAAGAGATAACTTTCGCGAGCCGAGGAGGTTCGATCAGCCGGCATGGAGGCAGGGGTCGAGGGATCGCTTCCAGCATCAGCAAGAGGCAATGGAGATCGGTCGAGGTAGAGGAGGAAGAAGAGGAGCACGGGGAGGAGCTGGGAGAAGAGATGGTGGAGAAGGAAGAAGGGGCAGGGTGGCGTTGCCTTTCTGTGACTTCCATCAGGAGGAGGGTCACGCAACGGCCACCTGCCAAGAGTTCTTAGAAGTGAGAGAAGTCGGGAGGGGGAGGAGGCAGGAGCCACCGGTAAGGATCGTGGAAGTGCAGCAGGGGGAGACGGAGGATAGATGCGAGGACCGGGTGGATGTAGGAACCCGGGGAGGGATCGGGGTAATCCACGGAGGAGTTGGGATCGAGGCAGCTCGTAAGGGGAGCCTCCAGACCATGTACCGAAGGGGGGTAGCCTCAACCTCCCAAACTCCGCCCCCGAAAGAAAAAATTACCGTTTCTTCAGAAGATATGCCGGATTATGAGGACCCGTTCTGTGATGCCTTGGTGATCCAGACGGCGGTAGAAAATTTCACGGTCTCCAAAATCCTAGTGGACAACGGGAGCTCCGTAAATGTGATCTTCAATAAGGCTTTCGATGAAATGCAGGTGGAGATCAGGAGGGTCATAGCTTCGGATGGGCCGTTGTTCGGTTTCTCGGGAGAGAGGAAGGAAGTAGGAGGAGTAGGGATGCATGTGAAGTTGGGGGGCGTGTCACGGAACTGCAAGTTCGTGATCGTGGACGCCCCGAGCAGCTCTAGCGTCATCTTTGGGCACCCCTCATCAGCGACTTTCGTTGCGTCCCCTCCTTTTTCACCAATGCCTCAAGTTCAACAACGGAGGGGTGCAGGTTAGGGTCAGAGGGGACCCGAAGGTGGCAAGGCAGTGCTACGTTACGGCAGTCAACACAATATCATGGATGGCAGAGGCAGAGGAGTTGTAGAAGGAGATGGCGGCGCATGAAAAGGTTGTCGGAGAGGAGGAGATGAGCCTAGAGGAGGCGAGGAAGGAGACTGAAGAGATTGTCGGAGAGGAGGAGATGAGCCTAGAGGAGGCGAGGAAGGAGACTGAGGAGGTTGTCGGGGAGGAGGAGATTGAGGAGGAGCAGAGGGGAAGAAATGTGCAGGAGGTCCAGGGGGACGGAGGATTGGAGCCGCAAGAAGGACGGCAGGAGGAAGTGGAAGGAAGAGGAAGTGAGACGGAGGCCCGGGGAGGCGAAGAGGTTGAGCAGGAGCAGAGGGAGAGCCTAGAAGAGGCGATGGAAGTTGAGGAAGCAGGAAGGGAGGAAGAGCTTGGACAAGAAGAGGAAGCAAGGGCCGGCTGGGAGCAGTCGCGGCTGGAGCCGGCAGAGGAGGTGGTGGAGATGGAAGTCTTCACCAGCGCCGGACAGGTGCAAAAGGTGCGGATCAGCGGGGGTCTGAGCCCCGAGGACCAGGAGCGAGTGCAGGCTTGCATCCAGAGCAATGTTGACATCTTCGCTTGAAGCGGGGCTGACATGCCGGACATCGATGCGGATGTGGCCTGCCACCGCCTAAACCTGGATCCCAGGACGCGCCTCATACGCCAGAAGATGAGGACCATCGCAACCAAGCTGGAAGAGCCAATCCGCGAGGAGGTCAAAAAGCTTCTGGAGGTCGGCTTCATCTCGGAGATCCAGTATCCAGACTGGGTCTCCAACGTGGTAATGGTGAAAAAAGGGGGAGGAAAGTGGTGCATGTGTATTGACTTTTCTCTTTTAAATAAATCATGCCCCAAGGATTGCTACCCCCTGCCTCTAATCGACGCGCTGGTTGATTCAGCCGTTGGTTTTTCAATTATGAGTTTTTTGGATGTTTTTTCAGGTTACCACCAGATCCGAATGCACCCTCCCGACGTCAAGGACGTCTCCTTCATCACTAGGGAGGGATGCTTCAGTTATAAGATGATGCCCTTTGGGTTGAAAAATGCAGGGGCTACATACCAATGCATGATGGATCGAGTCTTCCAAGGCCAGAGGGGGAGGAACCTGGAGGTCTATGTTGATGACCTGATGGTCAAGAGTAAATGTGTGGACTCGCATCTCCGAGACCTGGAGGAAACGTTCGCCACCTTGCGGAAGTTTAAGATGAGGCTGAACCCCTCAAAGTGCGTTTTCGGGGCAAGCCGTGGGAAGTTCCTCGGTCATCTTCTGACCCCGGAGGGGGTAGAACCCAACCCAGATAAGTTAAAAGCCATCCTAGAGCTAGAGTCACCACGCAATGCTAAGGAGGTCCAGCGCTTGACAGGCAAGCTGGCCGGCGTAAGTAGATTCCTCTCCAGGTCGGGAGAGAAATGCTCATCTTTCTTCAAAGTGCTGCGGGGTAACCAAAGGTTCGAGTGGACCGCCGAGTGCGAAGAAGCTTTTCAGGGGCTGAAGAAGCTTTTCAAGGGCTGAAGAAGCAGCTCTCCCTGGCTCCTCTACTTCAAAGCCCGAAGGAGGGGGAGGACTTGGCCTTGTATCTTGGAGTGGGAGCAGAGGCGGTGAGCTCTGTTCTGGTTAGGGAAGAAGGTAGGAAGCAGCTGTCAATCTACTATGTAAGCAGGATCCTAAAGAAGGCGGAGCTTCGCTACCCTATCTTAGAAAAGCTGTCATACGCCTTGATCATTTCGGCCAGGAAGCTCCGGCCATATTTCCAAGCGCATTCCATCAGGGTGGTGACAGATCATCCCCTCCGTAAGATTTTTGAAGGAGTGGAGCACTCGGGTAGACTGGTCAAGTGGTCTATCGAGTTGAGTGAATTCGATATCTCGTTCGTACCAAGGCTCTCCATCAAGGCACAAGTGGTGGCTGAATTCTTGGCAGACTACGTTGTGGAGGTCAGGGCCGAGGAGTCGCGGCCGCAGGAGGCATGAAAGATGACGGTTGATGGAGCCTCGGGAAAGCACTCCCTCGGAGCGGGGGTGGTATTGACAAGTCCTCAAGGGGTCACCATAGAACAAGCGGTGGTCTTGCACTTTCCTGCAGCTAACAACCAGGCAGAGTACGAGGCTGTGATAGTCGGCCTTCGTTTAGCGAAAGAGCTTGAGATCCGAGATGTGGAGGCTTTCACGGACTCATTGGTGGTGGCATCGCAGATCCGAGGGGAGTTCGAAGCTCGGGAACCCACCCTCGTGAAGTACTTGTCCAAGGTGAGGGCGATCATCGGGGGGTTCCGGACGTTTTCCATCCAGCACGTTCCAAGAGAAGAGAGTACAGTTGCCGATCGACTGGCTAAGTTTGGACCTCGGGGAGGAGGAACCTTGACGGACCTGTTCCATCTAGCGATCGAGGAAGGGGAGCTCATGGAAGTAGATCGGCGACCCTCATGGGTGGATCCCTTCGTGACCTTCTTCGTCACAGGCAACCTCCCTGAGGGAATCAAGGAGGCAAAGAACTTTCGGCATAAGGCGGCCCATTATCTCATGCATGAAGGAAGCTTACATCGAAAGATGCTTTCGGGCCTTCTGGCGCGATGTGTGACCGAAAAGGAGACCCGACGAATTCTTGAGGAGGTGCACTCGGGGGAATGTGGAAGCCATTCCGAAGGTAGGACGTTGGAAGCAAGGGTGGTCAGGCAGGGGTACTTCTGGCCTACCCTAAGGAAGGATGTTGCGGAGTTTGCGAGGAGGTGTCAAAAATGTCAGCTCTACGCCCCCCTCCAGCTCTTGGCAGCTCAAAGGCTTCGAAGCATCACGGCACCGTGGCCGTTTGCTATCTGGGGGATGGATTTAGTTGGGTTTTTCCCTCCGGCTAGTGGGCAAAGGAGGTTCCTCTTGGTTATGATTAACTACTTCTCTAAGTGGCTGAAGGTTAAAGCGTTGGCCAAAGTAACCTCCCAAGTCATCAAGAACTTCGTTTGGGGGGGAGATCATCTGCAGGCACGGGCTGCCTCAGGTCATTTTCACGGACAATGGTCCTCAATTTGCAAGCGAGGAGTTTCTAAGTTTTTGCACTCAGCTGGGCATCGACCTCGGGTTTGCCTCCGTCCACCACCCCAGGAGCAACGGCCAGGTGGAGGCGGCTAACAAAATTATCGTGAACCTGCTCAAGAAGAAGGTGGAGAATTTGAGGGGGAGCTGGGTGGAACAGCTCCCCTCAGTTTTGTGGGCCTTGCGGACAACCCCGAACACAGCCACCGGCGAGACCCCCTTCAAACTTTCTCATGGGTGCGAGACGGTCCTGTCTGTGGAATTTGAGGTCTGATCCCCATGAGTTGTGGCTGCAAGTGATGGAGACGAGGCTTGGAGGCTGGAAAATGAAGGAGGCTTACGTCTCTCACTGGACATGGTGGAAGAGCTGCGCGACGTAGCAACTATCAGACAGGAAGAGGTCAAACGACGAATGACAAGATAATTTGACAAGCATATCAGGATCAAACAATTTGCGGAAGGAGATCTGGTGCTAAAGAAAGTTGATGCTGCGGGAAGGTCCGCCCCCGTGGGCAAGCTCAACCCAAATTGGGAAGGGCCTTATATTGTTGAGAAGATCCTGAGAACATGAGGTTACCACCTCCAAGATGTGGAGGGTAGGACCATGAGCCACACCTGGAGTGGGGATGACTTGAAGCGATTCTACCCATGAGAGGGGAGGGCAAAAGTTGTACATTCAAATCAAGTTCATTATAATAAATTTCTCAAATTACTTCTTATCTTTATCTACTATGAAATTCTAATGGCAGGAAGATGTTTCCTTCTGCACTACCCCGAGCGCGGCTCAGCCCCAGGTAGACCCGCTGCGCAGGCTCCCATTAGCTGGCAGGTCCGAAGGCTCGCCTGTGGGGGAGAGGTCTGGTCCTTGGTTCTGCACTACCCCGAGCGCGGCTCGGCCCCAGGTAGACCCGCTGCGCAGGCTCCCATTAGCTGACAGGTCCGAAGGATCGCCTGTGGGGGAGAGATCTGGTCCTCGGTTCTGCACTACCCCGAGCGCGGCTCGGCCCCAGGTAGACCCGCTGCGCAAACTCCCATTAGCTGGCAGGTCCGAAGGCTCGCTCTGGGGGAGAGGTTTGGTCCTTGGTTCTGCACTACCCCGAGCGCGGCTCGGCCCCAGGTAGACCCGCTGCGCAGGCTCCCATTAGCTTGCAGGTCCGAAGGCTCGCCTGTGGGGGAGAGGTCTGGTCCTTGGTTCTGCACTACCCTGAGCGCGGCTCGACCCCAGGTAGACCCGCTGCGCAGGCTCCCATTAGCTGGCAGGTCCGAAGGCTCGCCTGTGGGGGAGAGGTCTGGTCCTTGGTTCTGCACTACCCCGAGCGCGGCTCAGCCCCAGGTAGACCCTCTGTGCAGGGTCTCATTAGCTGGCAGGTGTAAAGGCTCGCCTGTGGGGGAGAGGTCCGGTCCTTGATTCTGCACTACCATGAGCGCGGCTCGGCCCCAGGTAGACCCGCTGCGCAGGCTCCCATTAGCTGGCAGGTCCGAAGTGATGCGGGGACAGGAGTCCACCTGCCCCGCCACCTTGGCATCGGCACCAAGGGGCCCACCTAGAGTCAGCATCAGACAACTTTATCAGGGCCGCGGGCCATACACCCCAACCCATCTCCGGTCCCACCACAGGAAATCCGAAAGGTTGTTGAGGTCAGGGCTAGATCCCCCGACCTCCTTGATAAGAAGCTCTCAGGCAAGCTTCTCATCACCAACTGATCCGCGGATCCGTCCGGGAAGGAAACTGCTTCGTACTAGAGGTGCGAAGGTACTGCTCATACTCTAGCGCGAGCTGGAATATCTGGTCGACCGTCTCCAAGCGGTGGGGAATCAGCTCTCTCCGGAGATCCGAACGGAGGCCCGCCTTGAATCGAGAGGCAGTGGCGATGGGTTCCTTCGAAATATCGCTCCTAACAACTAGCTCGTCGAATCGAGCCATATACTCGGCCACCGTGAGCGTTCCCTGACGCAAGTTCTGTAATTGCTCGAATAACTGATCCCGGTAGAACGCAGGGAGGTACTTCTCGCTCAGCCTCTGCTTCATCTCTCCCCATCTGGTGATAGGGTAATAACCGTCACGCTCTAAGGATCTCTCGACACTAATCCAATATACATTGGCCTGCTCGACTAACTTCATCTTGGCGAACCGGACATAACGTTCATCACTCATGTCGTACCAATCAAAATAGTGGTCCATGTCAAGGAGCCAATCGCTAAAGGCCTTCGGGTCCAGGCGGCCATCGAACGTCGGGGCATCGAGGCGAATCCGACGGGTGATGTCAAAGGCGCGGTCGCCTCTCCGCGGGTCAGGATAATCATCAGGATTATCGTCACGGTCATAATCGTGTCGAGCGGGCGGGGGCCCGCGCTCACGTCGACCCGGTGGATAATACTCGTCTCGACGCTGGTCATGGCGACTTGGAGGGGCTGGTCGGTGGCCGCGGATCAGTTGGTGATGAGAAGCTTGCCTGAGAGCTTCTTATCAAGGAGGTCGGGGGATCTAGCCGTGTCCTCAACAACCTCTCGGATTTCCTGTGGTGGGACCGGGGACGGGTTGGGGTGTACGGCCCGCGGGCCTGATAAAGCCGCCTGGTGCTGACTCCAGGTGGGCCCCTTGGTGCTGATGCCAAGGTGGCGGGGCAGGTGGACTCCTGTCCCCGCATCACGAAGCCTCGCCTGTGGGGGAGAGGTCTGGTCCTTGGTTCTGCACTACCCCGAGCGCGGCTCGGCCCCAGGTAGACCCGCTGCGCAGGCTCCCATTAGCTGGCAGGTCTGAAGGCTCGCCTGTGGGGGAGAGGTCTGGTCCTTGGTTCTGCACTACCCCGAGCGCGGCTCGGCCCCAGGTAGACCTGCTGCGCAGGCTCCCATTAGCTGGCAGGTCCGAAGGCTCGCCTGTGGTGGAGAGGTCTGGTTCTTGGTTCTGCACTACCCCGAGCGCGGCTCGGCCCCAGGGAGACCCGCTGCGCAGGCTCCCATTAGCTGGCAGGTCCGAAGTCTCGCCTGTGGGGGAGAGGTCTGGTTCTTGGTTCTGCACTACCCCGAGTGCGGCTCGGCCCCAGGTAGACCTGCTGCGCAGGCTCCCACTAGCTGGCAGGTCTGAAGGCTCGCATGTGGGGGAGAGGTCTGGTTCTTGGTTCTGCACTACCCCGAGCACGGCTCGGCCCTAGGTAGACCCACTGCGCAGGCTCCCATTAGTTGGCAGGTCCGAAGGCTCACCGGTGGGGGAGAGGTCTGGTCCTTGGTTCTGCACTACCCCGAGCGCGGCTCGGCCCCAGGTAGACCCGCTGCGCAGGCTCCCATTAGCTGGCGGGTCTGATGGCTCGCCTGTGGGGGAGAGGTCTGGTTCTTGGTTCTGCACTACCCCGAGCGCGGCTCGGCCCCAGGTAGACCCGCTGCGCAGGCTCCCATTAGCTGGCAGGTCCGAAGGCTCGCCTGTGGGGGAGAGGTCTGGTTCTTGATCCTTGGTTATGCACTACCCCGAGCGCGGCTCGGCCCCAGGTAGACCCGCTGCGCAGGCTCTCATTAGCTGGCAGGTCCGAAGGCTCGCCTGTGGGGGAGAGGTCTGGTTCTTGAAGTTTTGGTTTTAGGTCCTTGGGAGTAGGTCTAGGCTCTGGGGAATTCAACACCACTTCGAGCCTGACTCGGTCCCCGGTAGGCCCGTTGTCCAGGCTCTCATCAAGCTAGCATGACAAAAAACCCACTCGACGGCAGAATGGTTGGGAAAATTTCCTTAAACAACATCCCAGGTTATGAAAAATAAACTAAGGCAAAGGCTTGAAGCAGTGCGAGTGGAGGCACTCGCAGCTGGCAGTTACGAGGATGGTCTCGCGTAGGCGAGTGGGCAATCGCGCGAGACGGAAGGCTCGCTCTAATGATAGGGGAGCAGGTTACGTCACTATGAGACACCCGCGCAGGAAATACTTTAAGGCAAGGCGAGAAGGTTCTGTCGGTCCTCGCACATAAAAAAGACAAGGGAAGCGACGGCTCGCGTCGACAAAAAACCAACTCTCCAACAGGGCCGCGAGACAAGGGGTAGCACCTTCTCGCGTGCGTGAGCGCATCAGAGTATCGTCTCGCAGTAAACAAAATAAAGCAAAGTGTAAGGAGTAAAGGCAAGGCGGCGAGACGGGCGGCTAGCACCGTCTCGCAGGCCCAAGCAGACCAGTAACTTATTTCGCAAAATAAAGAACAGAATAACAAGCAAGACGAGCATTTACATTTAATTATCACTGTCATATCACAAAATAGAGCTCAAAAAGATAGTTTTTAAGTTTTACAACAACAACAAAAGGAAGAGGAGAGAGGGATTCTAGATCTTGGGAGTTGACACGTCATTTCTCCTTGCCGGAAGAAGAATCCTCGCTCTCCTCGCCATAGAGCTGGGGGACCAGGTCGCGGACGGTCACCGTTTCGGAATCATCCTTCACGACCCCCAGGTCCTTCATCATCTTCAGGACCAGCTCTGCCGCCCGGATGCCGGCATCTCGGCATTGCTCCTCAACCTCGTCAAAAGAATAGTGCGGTGGAGGTGTCTGAAAAGGTTCGCGGCGAGACGATGACGCGGCGTCGGCCTGAAGGCGAGTATTCTGGGCTTTTAAGACCTTGACCTCCTCCAGGGCCGCTACTCGCGAGTGCAGCCGCTCCGCCGTCTCGGCATCCTGCGAGACGCCCGGTCATTAGTTAAAAGTTAAAAGCTTGTTGAAGGAAAAGAGTAAGGATAGGGTTTTACCACGCCACCTTGGGCTTTCGCGAGGAGGGTCTCGGCATCAAACAACCTTTTTGCAAGGTCTTCGGATCTCTCTCGCTCCGCATCCAGGCCCGTCTCGTTGTCTTTCCATTTTTTGTTGATATATATGAGGCGGCGCGAGGCGCGGTGCGCGAACTCCAAGGCACGCATTTGGGCGTGGGAGGACTTCAGGACGAGATCTCGCGTGGACTCGCTCTCGGGCGAGACAGCATCGAGACCGCCATAAAGGCTGTACCCCACGACAAAAGCATGGCTGGTGGACTCCTCCTGCTCCTTCCAAGGGGGAAGGAGGGTGGAGATGGATACGCGGTTGGCGTCCCGCCCCCACAGCAGAACAGGGTCGCCGGCGACATCTGAGACCACGGGGCCCAGGTTGAAATTCATGTGGGAAGAGGGGGCGTGACGGCTGGAAGAAGCGCCTTCGCGAGAGGTGGTGGCAGCCTGTTGATTAGATGTCGCGGCAGGCTGGTCAGGGAGTGCCGTCTCGCGAGTAGACGAGACGGCCTGTTGAATAGGCGAGCGGGGCGATGGAGACCCCTCCACAGATATAGGGCTCAAAGACCCCGATATCTCCTTCTCCTTCGGGGTCGTCCCCTTTTTCCCCTGGGAGACAGCCACAGCTTTTTTTCATTTTCTTTGGGGGGCCGGAGCGAGAAGGGGCCGTGTCGCCTGCATGCCTCTTCGGAGGGGCAGGGGCCAGGGACTCTCTCGCCGCCTCAGCTGTCGCGCTGGCGAGATCAAGGCCCTTGGAGGGGTGGATGTCGCTTTTGTAAGGAGGGTGGACTGGGACGACTCGCTCCCCTAAAAACAAAGCAAGGCAATGAGAAGGCGAGACAGAGAAACAATCAGACACAGCGATACAAGAAAGCGAGAGTACCTTCGTCGGGGAGCACTGGAGGCAGCGAGTCGAGGCCTCGCCGCAGGAAGTTGACTTCGAAGTTTTTGCCGACGAAGTAATCATACAGCAGCTTCTCTGGGCCACCCACCTGCGGGGTCGCGTAGAAGCTCTCGGGGGGTGACACCGGCGCGAGCGGGATGCCCCCGAAGTAACCACGGTCGCCACGGATGAAGACAAACCACGTGAGTCAATGGTGATTTTTGTTGGGCGTCTCGCACACCTTGAGCCCTTGCCTGGTGAAGTACGAGACGCCATCAGCGTTGGCGTGATAAATGAAGATCTTGCGGAAGACCGTCAAGCTGAACTCAATGCCCTCCCGGCTCATGTAGCAGGTGAAGGCGATCAACACCGAAATGGCGTTCGGGTTGAACTGCATCGGGACGACGCTGAAGTACTTGAATACCTGTTTTACCTCAGGCCATAGAGGCAACCTCAACCCCGCCTCAAAGTGCGAGACGGGGAAGGCGAGCTCTCCCGAATAATATGTGTTGATCGACTCGCCAACCTTGGGGGGCCGCGAGTCGATCCCCTCCCCCAAGTACTCGCGGACAAAGCAGCGGTAATCTTCCTCAGAAAGCCGGCCGAGCGGGAAGTCGTGGTCTGTGAACCGCTTCCCGCAGCGGCTGCACCCCTCGCCTTCCTCAACTCTTTTCTTACCCATCCTTGGCGAGACGGTTTTAGGCGAGACGGAGGGAGAAAGGAGGAGTAAGAAGGAAGATCGGCGAGAGGGCCGTGGGAGAAAAAGCGCGAGAAGGCGCGGCGAGACGAAAGAAGCGAAGGGGCAAGAGCTTGGGTGCGGCAGGAGTGAAGGGCGCGGATATCCTTCTGATCCAGGGCCGGGATATTTATAGCAAATATGGTGAGATGATTAATGCGCGGGAAAAGGTACAGAGGGAGGGGAAGAGTCGGCCGGCGTTTTACTCTCTCTCTCTCTCCTAAAAAACCTCGATTAGCGTGATCAGTCGCAATCATGGGACAGTGATTAAAAGAAATTAAAGAGTATTTAAGCCAGCAATAAAAAATATATACACCGTCCCGAATCAGCAGATACCAAGTTTTCTGACAATATCGGCGAGACAGCAGCACACAACATTAATTATTACAACATTCAAAGACAAAATAAAGAAGAATGGGCGCGACGGACGGCCTTCAGTACGGGTGTCATTGACAGCGGCCACCGCGAGCTCCTGCACAGGGTGGCCTACTACGCGAGTGGAAGGCGCGAACGGACTCCAGCCAACGGCGCGCGAGACGGAGCTGTATGTCGACCTCGCTGATGATGGCGTCAGGGTTGGTCCCATCAACATCTAACTCGGTATCTGCCTCGGAAGATAGGCGAGCGCACTCGTTCTCCAGCCATTCGATGCGCCGATCCGCCGCCTGCTTATCTAGCGTCAGCGAATGGATGAGGCGCGCGTGTTTCTGGAACAGCTCGGCAGTCTTGCGCCTCACTTCCGCCGGGTTCGCAGGGTCGCCAAGGTAGAGGGGAAGGGTGAGAGAGCCTGGAAAGGTTCGTTCCTCCTCTCGCTAGGAGGAGTAGTTGGAGGAGTAGAAGGTAGTTGCGAGTTGGAATCTTCGCGATGGACGGCAGAGTCATCTCGCGGGCTTTCTGGTCGTTGTGTAGCCGCGGGAGCTCCCTGAAGAAACAAAAATTTAAGAAAACAGATACAAATATTGAAGAATAGAGATAGAAGCGAGAGCTCACCTCTTTCTCTTTGGGAGATGAAGGAGGAGTGGAGCAGGTCTCCTGAACTGCGCGAGACGGATCCTTGGCAGAGGAGGGGCCAACTGTTCTTTCCCCCTTCAGGCGAGACGGAGAGGATGGTAAAGAGGGTAGGGGGCGAACTAGAGTTGAAGTATAAGCGGTCACGGCGGCCTTATTCTGCCGGCGCACCTTTGCAAGACGCTCGCGAAAGCTCTGGCTAAGAGACATGATGAACAGTACCGCAGGGAAAGAGGAAGTATGTGAAGGGCGGCCTCTATTCGGGATAGGAATCTCATATTTATAGGTTTTGGTGGGGGGCCTCATAGAAGATTCTCTCATAAATGCGTCCATAAATACGTTTTAATGACGATCCTCGACAGTAGGCGAGACGGCCCCTCTGGGGCGCGAGTAGGCCTTTATAGGCGAGAGGGTCCCCTAGCAAAGGATACCCGCGAGACGAGCGGGAAGGCCCGTCTCGCCACCAGGTGCTCTCCCACTCGCAGTGTGGTAAAAGGGGCCGTTTTCTCATTTCTATACCCAAGGGGGTTTTTACTCTTCTATCCCGGTAGAGGTGGACATAAAAACCGGGCCTGCCGGGCCGGCCTAGGCCCGGCCTGGAAAAAGCCTGAAAGGCCCGGGCCCGGGCAGGTCCGATCCAGGCCCAGGCCCGGGCTTTAAGGTCGGACTATGCCCAGTTTTTAGCTGTTAGCCCGGCCTGGTGCCCAGCCCGGGCTTTGCCCGGGCTTTAGCCTGGCCTGGGACTAGGCCGTGGAAAGTCTGGCCTGAGATCAGCTCGACGAAATCGTCGAGCTGAGCTCAGGCCAAGGACGAGCTCTTAACGGCTCTTTTAAAAGAGTTGTTAAGAGCAACAGAGCCTTAGCGGCTCTTTTTAAAGAGCTGTTAAGGCTCATTTCCTATTTTCCTGGCATCTTGCCAGGAAATGTCATTTCCTGGCAAGATGCTAGGAAAAAGCCGCAGCCTAGGCAGCCTAGTGGCTGCCTAGGCTGCCTTATTTTTATAGATCAACAACTATTTTATCCGGCGTTTATTATCCGACGAGTCCACTGGTTATCGAAAATTTTGTATTAATTGCAGAAAATTTTAGTTTTTATAAAAAATATGAAAGTTGGCGTCCGTTAATTAAAATAATGGAAGAAAAAAATTTAAAATATTATAGAGAAATGTCTGCTATGTTTTCATGCGCCGCGGCTTTAAATACTTTAATAGGTGTAGATGACGTAAAAAATCTTATAGAAGAAATAAATAGCAATTTGAATTTAAATCATACATATATGTATTATGATAATGTAAGCGTTTCAAAATTTAATAATGATTTTACCGAATTTTATAATTATTACGATCAGCTATATGGATCACGACCTAGAGAAGAAAGCACACAACCTAAAACAAAAGATATTTTTAAAAATAAAATTTTAGAATTAACAGCCCGTAAAAAACAAAGAACATCAAGTATTTTAAATGAATTAGGATTATATACGAAAACACAATTTCAAGATTTTATGAGTTCAAATGAAATAGAAAACTTTGATATTTTAAAATGGTGGAAAAATAAAGTTAATATGTATCCTGTTATGGCCTTCATGACCCGAGATTTACTAACAATCCAAGCAAGTATAGTAGCTTCGGAGTCTGCGTTTTCTTTAAGTGGCAGGATTTTGAACGAGCGAAGGAGCCGCCTGAGCGACGAGTCTTTGGAAATTTGCATATGTTATAAGGACCGTCTGGATGCTATGAAGAGGAGACAACACGTTGCATCGATCGAAGATAGCTCGTCTGAGGTTGAAGAGGAGCTTAGCGGCTTAAATTTGGCCGGTGAAGATCAAACCAGAACGACACCTTCGAGTTTCGAGTGATTGAGAGTGCACTTTTTTTGTATTTTGATATTTGAATTTTTTAATGTTATTGTAAAATTTGAATTTTTAGATTTGAAATTTAGATTTGAATTTTTTAGATTTGAATATTTTAAATTTTATTATAAATTTTTTTGAGGTTATTGTAAATTTGTAATCGTTTTTTTAAATAATAATACAAATGTTTTTTTAAAAATTTTGGCCTAAATTAATAATGATAATTTTATTTTAGAAATAAATATTTAATTAAAATAATTATTTATTTATTTAGTCGGGCCAGACCCAGGTCCGGCCTGGGCCTGGCCCGGCCTACAGGGCCTAGACAGGCCTCCTCATGAGGAGGAGGCCTGAGCCCGGCCCGGGCCTGGCAAAAACCAGGCCCGGGCCCAGGCATTTTTGAAAAAGCCCGGGCCTGGCAGGCCCGGGCCCGGCAGGCTCGGGCCCGGCCTGGGTCTGCCAGGCCTTATGCCCACCCATATACCCCGGGTAATTTTACCCTTTTGCCCTTGATGGTCTGCATATAACTCCTCAGAACAGCGAAGTTTGGCTGTTGGCAGACCCAACCAGGGGCAGTCTGGTAATTTCAGGTCAGCTCGGTATGGATATTGGCAGTTCAAATTCAGAAAACTATAAATACGCCCTTAGGGGTTATTCAGAAGCACACAGATTTTGGTCCGGGACATGAGAGGATTTTTCTGTGCTTTCTGAGGAGCTCCAAGCCCGGCTTTTGGCTTTGGAGGGGAAGCTCTCAGAGATCTTCCGGGTAAGAAGTGAGACCTCCCTGCTGAGGCTTTGGGTTTGTTTCTAGTCCTTCACGACTTGTCGGAGCTCGGAGCTTGGGATGAGTAGGTGTTGGCTATGCCCCTATTTTTCGAACTTTTGTCGAAGTCAAATTTTGCCTTCAACAAATATAACTCGTATAATTATGTTTTTACCCAAATTGTACATCTTATATTATCTCACATTATTTTTTGTCTATATATATCAACTGCTAAAAACCGCGCCGAAACCGTAACCGCACCGAAAAAAAATGCACCAAATTGAAACTGCACCGCGTAATTTCGGTATGGTGTGGTTTTGCTTTAGCCAAAACCGCACCTTTGCGGCACGGTTGTGGTTTGGGCCAAAACCACAGCAAACCACACCGTGCACACCCTTACCAGTGGTAACGTGAGAGGGAGTGGCTGTAAACAATAGGGAGGAGGGCTCAGGGAATCTACAGGGAAAGGAGGAAGCGAGGAACGGGATACCTGGAATTGCTCCAGAAGAGTCGCTTGGCATCGTACCAACGCAAACTTGCAGTTCGAACTAAATCCAAACTCCCGATAGCCCCCCCTTCCCCGCATGTGTATAAATATATCCAAAGCCAGACTAGGGCATCTTAATCAGATGACTCACAACATCCAATCCAATCGGACATCAAATATAACTCAAATAAAATAAAACAATACATCAAAAAGACTCAAAACAACCATCTGGGGGCGACAGTGGACTCGGATTGCTCGAACTGGTAGATATTTTCCGCCTCCTACGGGAATAGACCTGCGTCGAGAGTGGCGCACCATCAACGTGAAATGACAAACAATCATGGATGACGAGATTAAGCCGATTGGCGAAACAAGACATGGGAGCTCGCAGAACTGCTCGGAAAATGTAAAACAACAATTGGGATGAAAGATGGAAGATATTTGAGTTTAAGAGAGGAATTTGTGAATAAACTTAATGTTTGGGTGACCGATCAACGATCACAGATCTGATGGAGTAGCCGATCAAGCAGTGAAACCGCCGACTAACACCGATCAGGCAGTGAAAGCGATATGCGAGCGCTGATCGGGTAGTGTGTCGATCATTGAACGTTGATCTGGTAATGTCGATCAGTGATGTTGATCGAGTAGTGTACTGATCAACGAACGTTGATTGCGCAGTGTATCGATCACTGAAAGCTAATCGGGTTGTGTAACCGATCAGTGAGCATGTTTGTCTGTGTGAGTTATATAGCCAGTGGTTCGTAAATGGCGAAAAAAGTGAATTCTTGTCGTGATGGTAAGTACCTATAAGTTTGTTTTGCAATGGACTCTTGTGGCTGTTAAATGTCCTATAAATGTTTGTATTTGATTGGACAAGAAGTGAAGAAATCAAGAAAACAAAAAAAAACGTCTAATTATTCTTTTTTTAAAAAGGAAATTAAATTTGGTATCTCTGTTTAACTTCTTCTCCCGCTGACTGAATTTCAATTTTGAGATTTCATTTTTCCTGCGCTCTTTAAAATCTGCAGCAAATTTTTTTTGAAGTCATTTTGATCATTCAGTTCCAAAAGATTTTTCAACTGTATTCCTGGGTGCAGAATTTTCACCAGCAATGCTCTATGGTTCTGAGTGTTGAGCAGTGAATTGTGTACATGAGCAAAAAATGAGAGTTGTGGAGATGAGAATACTTAGGTGGATGTGTGGACACACAAGACTGGATAAAATTAGGAATGAATGTATCAGGGATAAGACAGGAGTAGCATCAATTGCAGGTAAGATACGAAAAGCATGACTCAGATGGTTTGGACATGTACAAATGAGACCATTAGAGGCACCTGTTAGGCATTGTGAGAGACTAGTTATTAGGCATGTTAAACGAGGGAGGGGTATCAATAAAGACTTGGAATGAAACTATAAGGAAAGAAATGATGTACTTAGGCATTACGGAGATTATGACAAAGGATAGAGCACAATGGCGACAAAGGATCCATATGACCGACCTCATTATAGTGGGATAAAGGCTTGAGTGTTGTTGTTGTGTATTCCTGGGTGCAGAATTTAGACTCAATTATCTGAATTCATATCAAAGTGGTTTCCAAGAATTAACATAGGTTCTATATTCATAAATAGAACAAGTACACTTATCCAAGTACGTGCTCTCCCATGATGTCCAGATTTCATATAACTGAACAGCAATAGAAAAGCAATGTTGCTGCAAAATAGCATTAAACATCCATTATATGGGATGAGGTGTGACACCAAACAGCGGATCTACTATCAATCTTCAGCTACTGATTAACTGATTTCAAGCACCTATGCTAACACCAAACGTCTAATCTAGGCTCTGTTTGGCGCAATTGTGGTAGTCGTGAACGATGTGGTTATGAACCGTCATTCGTCAACGCCCGACCTTACCTGAGAAACTTCATCAACTTTTATGTTCAAAAGTAGATTTTTTTCTTGGTTATGACACGTTGTCATGCCAAACATACATTTTACGATGTGGCGTTTTTGTCCAAACTCACCAAAGCAAAATTGCCGTGCCAAATGAAAGCCTTATGTTCAAAATCTAGTAGCAAACAATCATGTCTCGGCCACTAAGGCAGAAGGCCGACACGTAACAATAACAAGAATGTGAGAAGTATAACCAGCAATTGGTGCACGTGTCCCACGTGCATAAATATAAAGATGAAATAATCCGACAGTTGTGATGATTTTGACAGTGCACCTCAAAATGGTGTTTTGTGTTTTTATAGTGAGATAAAGATAAAACTTATTTGCAAATAGCTAATTTATCAACACTTACCACGTCCCAGGGACGAGAAGCTCTTGCTGGATCATTATTCCTTTGGGAAAGTGCTCTACATGCAACAAAGCCTCCTAATCCTGAAATATGCAAATATAGTATTATAATTTATCCCTTTCAAGAATAAAATTCTAATTACATGAAAAATCAAACTAGAAAAGTGACTGTATCAGTATAAGGTATGCTTGAAAATATATAATGTTCAATTTTCCAACAAAAATAATTAACGAGTGCATGGTCTTCCTACCAATTGGTATGACTGCTGCATCAGAGCCACCACAAAGCATCATGTCCTGTATAAAGTGTGTTTACACAATATATATTGTTCAAAACTGCAAAAGATATTGGCATGATTCTGTCAAGAGAATAAGGATAATACATGACCAACTTACAGCTTCTCCTCTGATAATATGATTTGCTGCATTCAGAATACAAAAATTGCTTGTAGCACAAGCAGTTGAGATAGAATAATTTGGGCCCATCCAGCCCTGAATTGCAAAGATTGAAAAAGATGTATTATGATTTCTAATAGAAATTTTAAAACAAATACTTACAAAACAAATTTAAGTGTGTTGTGGTCATTCCAAGCCCACCAGATCCATTGCAAGCATTGCAGAACCCATATTTGTTGTTGCAAAAGGCACACAAAATGGATTCATCTTCTTGTAAGATTTCCTCAAAGCCTCTATTGCATCATAGAAAACCTATTTGTTGAAGTTGTGTCAGGATACTGATTTGATAATGAATTTGGAATGCAAATCATTAAACTAAATCACAAATTCTACCTTCATTCCTCCCATTGCAGATCCTATGAGAACTCCACATTTCGTCTTATCCAACTCTCTCAAACCCACTTCTGTAACTCCATCAGCCAGAGCCTTCTTGCCTGCAATGAGCATGTAGAGCATGAATTTGTCCATCCTCTTCGATAATTTTGGCGAAACCCATCCATCTGAAGAGAAAGACTTAATTTCTCCAGCAATTCTCTGTAAGAATATCATCAATGGCAGTTAGAATCTTCAGGATCATGCAAACTTCATGACACTGATCAAAACTTCGAGAGAAAAGAGAGAATTTTCTGATGAAACAGTTGGAATTACCGTTGGATAGTTAGTGCAGTCAAATGTTTCGATCTCACTTATGCCACTCACACCCTCAAGAAGATTACTGTAAAACACATCAGGATCATGGCCTAATGGAGTCACCACACCCATTCCAGTAACAACAACTCTCCTCTGTTTAGCATTTATTATTTTCTTCTCCCCAACTAATTTTGCAGGTTCAGTAGCCACAGACATCGTTTTTCCTGCAGCCAAGCATTAAATTCATGTCAAATCAGTAGATACAAACTAGAAAATACTGTGATTTTCCTCAAAATTAAATTTTGTCTTGCAGCCTGCAGGAAAAGGCTTTTTTAGATTCAGGAAACAAAAACAAGCTAATATTCATTCATCTCTTCAAATCAAAACTCAGGCGGTTGATTGAAGATAAAAAGCCAGTTTGTGATCTATGGTCCATAATCTCTTCCATCCAAGATTTCTCTCTCTATCTCTCTCTCCATTTCTCTCTATATGTATCTCCCTCTCTCTAGATTATTATGAAGTTTACAAAGGAATAACATACTTGTTCACGCCATTGTCATGACAGAAATAAGAAACAGAGGTTTTTTCCCCTTCAGACAGCATGATAAGAAATTATCCAGATCAGGCAAGTGGAAATACTTATGCGAACAAAATAAAAACAATCCCAAGAAGCCAGCAAAATCTTCAATCAGGCGACAAAACATTAAAAGTCAGGGGAAAATCAAAAGAACCCCAAAAATAAATCTTCGAGGACAGAAAAAGAAGAAAAATGAATCACCCGAGGCCGCAGAAGAACGTGCAGACCTCCTCTGCTTTCGATTAGCCTCCGCCTTGCAACGCCTAAACAGAGATAAGCCGTTCTCCCCGAAAAAGGGGGAAGCAGCTCTGGAACTGTAGAACTCCGGGCAGGGCTCCAAGGAACTCATCAGCCCCTGAAATCTTGATCCACAGAACGCCGATACTAAACCGCCGGCCGAATCCCGTCCCCCCATTCCCATTCCTCCCATCGCCACCACCGAGCTTTTCCTCGTCCTCGCACACATTCCGGTCGCTGAACTCGCAGGGCGATCCTTGTTGCACGAGACCGACATGCACGCGGCGACAAGCCAAGTGCATAGAGGAGAAGCCGCCGAAGCCGCCATTGGTGCGAGGGCAAGCGCAGCACGGAATGGGTTTCAACGAAGAGCAACGCCGAATACGGGAAAACCACTGATGCAGGGGGGATATATAGGTCGATTTGACGGGTTTTGCGAGGGGAGAAAGAGGATCACGAGAAGGAAATTGAAAAATTCATCGATTTCAGATCACAGGGAAGTAGCTCTCACGAATCTGAACGGCCACGAGCACCAACCATTGCCAAGTGCTCACGATGGACAGAGATGGCGCAGCGCTGTAAGAAAAAAAAACCCCGGCGAATCGACGATCAGAAAAATAGGAATAATGAAATTTTTGATGAATAATATTATAGGTAATTGTTAACCGCACCTCTCGTATGACTATACGTATCTCATTTTTGTTTTTAAAACTTTTTTTAAAAACTTTACTCGCACCCCATCTCCCTCATTTCGCGGAAGCCGCACTCTGTCTTCATCTTCGTCGAGTTGTTTTCGTCTCTGTCATTTTCCTCGCGAGATCTTACTCTATTAGCTATCTCATGCACATCAGTAGAGGATATTTTCGGTGCGTCAAAAAAATATCGGGGTGCGGCAAGAAAAAAACGGGGTGCGATTATATTTTCGGATTGCGGTTAACAATGGGGTGCGAATAGCCAAAACCGGGTTACGGTTAACAATCGCCTAATAATAAAGCGTTGATATTAGCACCGCATTTTTGGCTATTCACACATAAAATTTGTGTTTTGGGGGGCCTTTTAGAATTCATATTAGCAAGCACTGTACAAAAATTATTTTGTATTCACACTTGCCCCTCTTGTATTTCAGTCTCCCCTCCAAACCGTGATTATGTCTATGACTCATCCTCCTCTCTTTCCGCCCGGCTTGAAAGGCTTCAAATCTCACAAGTGCTCATCCTCCATTTTCCAAGCGGCATTCTTTATTCTGGCGTGTTCTCCTCCATTATCTGGCAGCTATCTTTTCTACATCCGGCAAGCTCTCTTCCTCTTGATGGCGGTGCTCCTCTATTCTGTGATTTTCAAGCGTTCGTTCCTCCTCTAGGCGGTGGTGCAGTGCTCTTTCCTTTTTTTCCAATTTTTGAGTGCGGATAGTTTTCGTGTTTGCGGATAGCCAAATTTAAAAAATAATGTTTGTGGATAGCTAAAAGTGCTAATAGCCAAAATTGTGGTTGTTTACCCCTTCCCCGTCGAGGATCCAGCGTCAACCCCCATTTTTTCCAGACTACCCGTTGTGGATCCCTTCCAATCTCACTGTTATTGTCGACTAGAACTCAAGTTGTGGCAAATCCTACTCTAGATTAGCTCTTTCCTCTCTTTTTTCCTTGTAAAATCTACACAATTTCAGCTCTACACATTTTTCCATTTCTTTTTTCTTTAGGCTTATACTGCAGGACATGCCAAGATATCGCCTTGACAAATAGACAAATATTGTGATAACTACGTTGAATTTACATAATTTCATTCACTGGCACCCTTTGCTTGTGGATATTAATTTCAATGAGTTCAAGCGTGGAGGTCAAGATGATAAGGTAGCCTCACAAGCGCGACAAGAAACATGCTCTAATATTGCATGTGGTTATAGACGAGATGATCACAATACGTGATATTATAAAGATTGCAAAGGTAACTGGTTAAGAAAAAAATATTTTTCAAGACAAACATTAATTTTATGATTGGCGTCATATTACAAAAAAAATATCTTTTTAATATAATTTTGTGGTTGGTCATCATTTTATGAAGAAAAAAATTTCACTCAAAACTCTATTTTGTTTCAAAACAAAATTTTCAAAACTCTATTTTACAAACTTCATTTCGCCTAAATAATTTTTATCAAAACTTGTTTAAAAACAACACTTTTATCAAATTTCATTCCCTATCAGTAATTTACCATTAGTAACTCAATCAAACAGAGCCTCAAATAAACTTCCTTTCAAGCATTTCCTTATAATATCCAAAATTGAATGCAAAAGCTTAGATTGGATTTTTTTTTAATTAATGCAGAAAGAAGAAAAATGAATAAAGCCATTAACTACATCATGCATATGAACCTAAAAATAATAATTATAATTAATGGCTACAATTACTCAATTAGAGAAATTTGATTTGATTATTTTTCTTCCTAAAATGTTAAGAAATTGTTGGAATTTGATGAAGTTAAATTTTAATTCTACCATGTTAAATTATTCATTTACTTTTTAAAAAATTATTCATGTGATCTACACTTCATGGTGACATGGATGCAACATTGAGACCTTCTAGAAGCTTGACAAATTATTTCTCTTTATTTTCCTCTCTTATCTTGATTGTTGGTATAAATTCATTCATACTTTAATTTAATGTGCAAGTGTTATAGGGTGTGTCATTTTATTTATAAGAGTTGTGTTTGTTGAAACCAGAAACCTGTTCTCTCGTGGAGTTCGGGGTCCCTGAAAGGGGTGACCTCACACCTACTACACTCGAGAGAATGTCACGGACCAGAGGATCAAGAAACTAGGAACAGACCCTCGGCTCTAGCGCGGAGGTCTCACCTCACACCCGGAAGGCTACCTGAGCACTTCCCCTCCCTAGCCAATGCTCGAGCTAGGGTGCCTTGGAGGAGCTCTCTCAACTCTACAAGAAGAAGCTAAGGGAGGAGCAAGCAAGAAGAAGAAGAAGAAGAAGATCCTCTCCAAGGCACCCAAGGGGGTCTATTTATAGTTTCCAAAACCCTTTGGATCAAAATGACCGAGATACCCTCACGCCCAAAAAGCCTTGGGCCAATAGAAAACAGCCACGTCTGGGGGTAAAGGGGGAATTTCCCCCGAGGGCGAGAAGGTAAAACTGCAGGGGGCAAGGGCGAGACCGCGGCCTCCGACCAGTCTCGCCCCGCCAGGCCGCCAAGCAAGAAGAGGCGGGGGCGAGACCCTGGCCCCCGGCCGGTCTCGCCCCGCTAGGCCGCCAAGAGTTCGAAATACTTAAAAAAGCTTAAAAACTAAGCACGTCTTACATAGGGTCCACTCTTCGCGAGCTGGGGCGGCCTGCGACCTGGCGGCCTGAGGCGGCTTGCGGCCTGGCGGCCTGGGCGGCTTGCGGCCTGGCGGCCTGAGGCGGCTTGCGGCCTGGCGGCCGGGCGGCTTGCGGCCTGGCGGCCTGAGGCGGCTTGCGGCCTGGCGGCCTGGGCGGCTTGCGGCGGCTTGCGGCGGCTTGCCAAGAGCGCCTTGGGGGAGAAATATTTTCTCCCCCTCCTAGTATGTTTTTCATGTCATCAAAAATTGGCCCCTAGGAGTGCAAAACTCCCAAAAAGCTTAAAAACTTGCTTACCTTGTTTTGGGCCCACTCTTCGCGAATACGGATTGTACATAATCCCTGCTCTTTTCGAGGTTGGCACAAGCTCGGAAAGAAACATCCAACCCAACGTATTCGCGGAGTGTAACTTCCCCTCGGGGTCATCCTGCCATGCCAGCTATGGGAGCCTGGGTGGCGAGACCTCCTCTGGGTGAAAACACTTAGCCTCCCCGAGGGGTCAACCTGTCATGCCAGCTATGGGAGCCTGGGTGGCGAGACGACCTCGGGGTGCAAACACTTACTCTCCACGAGAGGTACCACCGGCCCTGTCAGCTAGCGGGAGCCTGGCAGCGGGACCACCTCGGAGAAAAGGGACTTACTCTCCACGAGAGGTACCACCGACCCTGCCAGCTAGTGGGAGCCTGGCGGCGGGACCACCTCAGAGAAAAGGACTTGGGCTACACGAGAGATCAACCTACCCAGCCAGCTAGTGGGAGCCTGGCGGCGGAATCATCATCGCAGCTAAGGACTTGGGCTACCACGAGATATCAACCTACCCAGCCAGCTAGTGGGAGCCTGGCGGCGAATCATCATCGGAGCTAAGGACTTGGGCTACCACGAGAGATCAACCTACCCAGCCAGCTAGTGGGAGCCTGGCGGCGGAATCATCATCGGAGCTAAGGACTTGGGCTACACGAGAGATCAACCTACCCAGCCAGCTAGTGGGAGCCTGGCGGCGGAATCATCATCGGAGCTAAGGACTTGGGCTACCACGAGAGATCAACCTACCCAGCCAGCTAGTGGGAGCCTGGCGGCGGAATCATCATCGGAGCTAAGGACTTGGGCTACCACGAGAGATCAACCTACCCAGCCAGCTAGTGGGAGCCTGGCGGCGGAATCATCATCGGAGCTAAGGACTTGGGCTACCACGAGAGCCTGGCGGCGGATCAACCGAGAGATCAAACCCAGCCAGCTAGTGGGAGCCTGGCGGCGGAATCATCATCGGAGCTAAGGACTTGGGCTACCACGAGAGATCAACCTACCCAGTCAGCTAGTGGGAGCCTGGCGGCGGAATCATCATCGGAGCTAAGGACTTGGGCTACCACGAGAGATCAACCTACCGAGCCAGCTAGTGGGAGCCTGGCGGCGGAATCATCATCGGAGCTAAGGACTTGGGCTACCACGAGAGATCAACCTACCCAGCCAGCTAGTGGGAGCCTGGCGGCGGAATCATCATCGGAGCTAAGGACTTGGGCTACCACGAGAGATCAACCTACCCAGCCAGCTAGTGGGAGCCTGACGGCGGAATCATCATCGGAGCTAAGGACTTGGGCTACCACGAGAGATCAACCTACCCAGCCAGCTAGTGGGAGCCTGGCGGCGGAATCATCATCGGAGCTAAGGACTCGGCCTACCACGAGAGATCAACCTACCCAGCCAGCTAGTGGGAGCCTGACGGCGGAATCATCATCGGAGCTAAGGACTCGGCCTACCACGAGAGATCAACCTACCCAGCCAGCTAGTGGGAGCCTGGCGGCGGAATCATCATCGGAGCTAAGGACTTGGGCTACCACGAGAGATCAACCTACCCAGCCAGCTAGTGGGAGCCTGGCGGCGGAATCATCATCGGAGCTAAGGACTCGGGCTACCACGAGAGATCAACCTACCCAGCCAGCTAGTGGGAGCCTGGCGGCAGAATCATCATCGGAGCTAAGGACTTAGGCTACCACGAGAGATCAACCTACCCAGCTAGCTAGTGGGAGCCTGGCGGCGGAATCATCATCGGAGCTAAGGACTAAGCATCACAATCAAACCTTACCAAATTTTACATCCTCAAACGGGGAAAATAGATGGGTTACATGATCCCTCCGACTCAGTTGGCCGGGGGTTAGACTCATTACAAGATAAAATACATACAGGACTCTGCCGAGGCGAGGCTTCCTCAGGGGGTCTGGGCCGGTGGTCCTCATCCACTTCTCGCGGCCTGACACTTCCATCCTGATCAGGCTCTCCATGATCTTCTCCATCTCCTCCGCCTTGGCCAACCAAGAGATGGTGTTGACGGCCGTGACGTAGCACTGCCTTGCCATCCTGGAGTCTCCCTTGACTCTGACCTGGATCCCTCCTGAGGTGAACTTGAGGCATTGGTGGAATGAAGACGGCACGCAACGGAAGGCGCTGATGAGGGGTCTTCCGAAGATGGCGTTGTAGCTGCTTGGAGCGTCAACAATGACGAACCGGCAGTTCCTCGAGACTCCTCCCAATTTTACTTGGAGCCCCACTCCACCCTCGACCTCCTTCCTCTCTCCTGAGAATCCGAACAGGGGTCCATCCGAGGCCAACACCCTCATTGGCTCTACCTTCGTCTCGTCAAACGCCTTCTTAAAAATGACGTTGACGGAGCTTCCGTTGTCAACCAAGATCCGGGAGACGGTGTAGCCTTCGATGGCCGTTTGGATGACCAGCGCGTCGCAGAATGGGTTGTCACAACCCACATTTCCTCAACGAGTACACCGTATCAGAGCAAGAGGAACTATGGGTTATGATGCCACGTCGTGCAGGGGATAACTGCACACGCTCAGGCAACTCTTGACGCTTACGTTATGGGTTGAAATTCAACAGTGAAATGTAAGAAAACCTTTGGATGAATGGCCGTATCCCTCGGCCGTAGGTATCAAAAACTGTATTTGTACGCGGCGGAAATACTTTGTTTATGTATAATGATCCCCTATATGCAGTCTCTAGTGATACTACTATAAGAAATCCTCTTTATTTACGTCATTTGGAAAATACGTCTTCGTTGATCAAAATATGTATGCATGATATGCCATAATAGATTTTTGTTTAGCATAAAAATATCTAATGCAACCTATCATAAATCCTTCCCAGAGCAAAAAGACATCATCTAAATGAGTCACATAGCAGTCTATTATTCATACATCACAAGTAAGAAACCACCAATGAGCGCAACAAGCTGACACGAACCCATTGGGGTATAGGTATGTCTGTACAACAAAGAGAAGAACTACCTCGCTAAGTATGCTCGGCTAGCTCCCAAGAAACGCCACCAACCAACCTAGCCGCTCAACCGGCTACAACCTGCACCTGAGGCATTCAAGAAAGAATACCTCAGCAATCAACCAAACCATACAACAGAGAACATGAATTTCATCATTAAAAAGCAGGGGCTTACCGACCCCGTAGCAATGCTTCATATAAGTAAAAAGAGTGCATAAAACAAGTGGAAAACGCACCAAAACACATGCCAAAACGCACCAAGTGCGTACAAGTCCATCAAGTCCTGCTCAACCCGCAGGAGCAAAAGGCAAAACACATGCTCATTCCATCATTCATAGGACAAGAAACGACTATACAAGTGAAGCATAAGCAGCGGTTAAGTTCAATTCCGCAAGGGTTTTATCGGTGGCGGCCCTCTAAAGTGGAACACACCAAACAAAATCAGCCCAAATCGGGGCCAAAGTAGTCTCTCTAACCACAAAAACAAAACTCGTTGGCCACAGGCTGAAACCACACCACCCCTTGCAAGAATTCTCACACAAACGCTCCTGCCATGATTCACAAATTCGCCTCGCAAAATGCCTCATAACCCTAGGTAACACGTTCCTTTCATCGTTCTCACACATGACGACAAGTTGCTAAAAAAGTAATTTAAGCCATGATCTACATGAATTACATGAGGAGGAATAAGAACAAATCACATAATTAGGCAAGAAAAAGGCTACATGAGCATGACTCAAATTAGAAGGGCTAGATGAACAAGAATCCAATAGCTACATAAATCACATGAACAAGAGAAATTGAAGAGCATAGGGAAATTAACTACATGAATCAAAGGCGTTCAGCATTAGGAAATTTAAGAGCCTAATAACGCTAGTAAGGAAGAACCTAAAACAAGAAGAACAAGCTCATGAAATTTGAAAGAGAAACTAGTTATTTTGTTTGCACAATTAAAATCAAGAAAGAAGATTGGCAAGAGTGAAGAACACCGCTTGCCTGAATCGAGACGATGCCGCGACGGCTGCTTCTCTCTTTCCTTGCCTTGCTTGCTCCCTTGCTCTCTTGCTTTCTCTTTGAGAGGAAGAAGAAGATGAAGAGAAGGTGAAAATGAGAAAGATAATTCTGTTTCGGCCTTATTTCCTCCAGAATAGAGCTGGACCGTTAGATGCAGAATCAAGGAAATGAATGACACAAAAAAAACTGGAAAAACTCGATTTTCGGGCCGGTCACGCCCTGTGTCATGCCCGTGACACAGGGCGTATACCATAAGCGGCGCAGAAAGTCGGCAATTCCAAGTTTATCCACATGGTACACGGCCGGGTACACGCCCGTGACGGGTCGGTCACGCCCGTGACCTAGGGCGTGTAGCCCGTGTCTCGACACCTCGTCGACACAAAGTGTCGACACTCGACACAACTGGACACGCCCTGTGACACGCCCGTGTCACAGGCCGTGTCCCCTCGCTCGACACCCGACACTCAATACTCGACACTCGACACTCGACACTCGACACTCGACAAGCTGGACACGCCCTGTGACACGCCCGTGTCACAGGCCGTGTACCCTCACTCGATACCCGACACTCGACACTCAACACTCGACACTCGACAAAGCGGGACACGCCCTGTGACACGCCCGTGTCAGGGGGCGTGTACCCCATTCGTCGAGCTCAACTCGACGTAAGAAAAATTCGTCGAGTCAAGTAGGTCACGCCTAGGTCACGGCCTGGGTCACGCCCGTGACAGGGGGCGTGTCTAGCACAAAAACGACCATTTTTTCCTGTTTTGAAAAATGTTTTTGTGACGTCCTAGACCATTTTTGCCTTAAGAACTTTTTACCCTTTTTGTTTCCTGAACCAGCACCTCACTTCAGCAACATTTCCCGGGCGCGAAAAAGTGCAAACATTCCCTAAGAGGCCTCACTGAGTCCCCAATTTGGACGCCGGTTGGCTGGGGAATCGTGCAACTTGGCAACCAAAACAGCCACTCGCAAGCCCGCGGGAAAAACCATGCTCAACTACGATCAAAGCCAACGTAACGCTCATCATGCGTACGCAATCAAAATCCGGGGCGTTACATGGGTCCTCATGATCTGGCAGGTCCTTCACCGAGAAGGTGATCTTTTCCTCTGGGGGCGGGGTCTGGGAGGTTGAGGCGACGCTCCTTCGGTACATGACATGGAGGCTTGCCTTCCGGGTGGCCTCAACCCTACTCCACCGTGGATCACTCCTCTACCGCCTCGGGTTCCCACGTCGACCCGGTCCTCGCATATATCATCACCCCCTTCTCCGGGTAGAACCTCTTCTACCCGCACCGGCAGCTGCGGCTGCGCAGGGCCTCTCGCGCCCATCACTTCCAAGAACTCGGGCAGGTAGTTGTGGCGTGCCCCTCCACCTGGTGGAAGTCACAGTACGGTAGCGCTCCTCCCCTCTTTCGGCGGGCTGGACGCTCTCTCCTGTTACCTCTTCCCCCTCATATCGCCAAGGCTTGCTGTGGAGGGGGTAAGAGTTGCCTTGGGGCCTGCCTCTGGAAGTTGAACCTCCCTTGGCCCCCATAGAAGTTCCCCCCTCCTTGGATGAGAGCTCTTCCTGGACCTTGGGCAGGTCCTCCCTGCTGCCTCTAGCCTGGTTCCGGACCCTCCTATCCTTGGAACCCCTGAGCTCTCTGCTCCTCTCTCCTTCTTCCTTTCTGATGCCTTGAGCCACCCTGCTCCTTTGACTCCACCTCCATCAACTTTTCCAACCTCTTGACAAATGCCGGGTTGGCTGCCTCCATGGCAATCTCCTCTGCCGCCCTTTCCATCAGCTCCTCGAAGGAAAGGGGGGCCTTCCGGGTCAAGCTCATCTTGAAGAAGCCCTCCTTCAACCAACGGTTGAAGGCCATCTGGAGAGCATACCCTGGCATCTCCTGGACCTCCAAGATCTCCTCTTGGAACCTATCTACGTAGCGAGCCAGCGACTCCTCGGCCCCCTGCCTTATCAAGAAGATGGACTCAGGACTCCTCTTCCGCTTCTTGGAGTGGAGAAGCGGAGCTGGAAGCTTCGGCTCAAGTCCTCGAACCCGTAGATCGACCTCGGAGGGAATTGATGGAACCAGTCCCTTGCCTTCTCCTTCAGCGTGATCGCAAAGAGGCGACACTTGAAGGCATCCGTCATCGGCTGATGTAGACGGCGTCCTCGAAACACTGCAGATGCTGGACGGGATCATCCTTCCCGGTATATTAAGCCATGTCTGGCTCTCTGAACCCCTTGGGAACGGGAGCTGAGATGATCAGCTCGCTGAAGGGTGACCCCCTAAGGGGTGGTCTCGCCACCTCCACTCGCGCGACCTGCTCGCCTGGGAGGTTTGGCACTCGTCGGGCTAGAGAACAACTCTCGGCCGGTGAGGTCTCGCTCGACCCCATCGCCCATCCTCTCCTTCCCGGGCCTTCTTCCTGGGACACTTCCTTCTCCCTCCGCTGGGGTCATCTCGCCTAAACCCCTGGGAGTCGACTCGTCGAGGGGGGAGCTAGCTACTGGGGGGTCGGGGTGGAGCTGCCACCCTGAGGAGCAATGCTTCGCAGCATCTCCATGATGCCCTGGATGGATGTCATGAACTCTTGCCTCCCCACAAAGGGTCCTGGGGTGGGGAGCTCGCCGAGATCATCACTACCTCCTGACCTCCTGTCATGACACTCTCCCGAGATCTTTTGTGCTGGTCACTCTCCACGCTCACCGCACCAAAATGTTGAAACCAGAAACCTGGTCTCTCGTGGAGTTCGGGGTCCTGAAAGGGGTGACCTCACACCTACTACACTCGAGAGAACGTCACGGACCAGAGGATCAAGAAGCTAGGAACAGACCCTCGGCTCTAGCGCGGAGGTCCCACCTCACACCCGGAAGGCTACCTGAGCACTTCCCCTCCCTAGCCAATGCTCGAGCTAGGGTGCCTTGGAGGAGCTCTCTCAACTCTACCAAGAAGAAGCTAAGGGAGGAGCAAGCAAGAAGAAGAAGAAGAAGAAGATCCTCTCCAAGGCACCCAAGGGGGTCTATTTATAGTTTTCCAAAACCCATTGGACCAAAATGACCGAGATACCCTCACGCCCAAAAAGCCTTGGGCCAATAGAAAACAGTCACGCCGGGGGGTAAAGGGGGAATTTCCCCCGAGGGCGAGAAGGTAAAACTGCAGGGGGCAAGGGCGAGACCGCGGCCTCCGACCGGTCTCGCCCCGCCAGGCCGCCAAGCAAGAAGAGGCGGGGGCGAGACCCTGGCCCCCGGCCGGTCTCGCCCCGCTAGGCCGCCAAGAGTTCGAAATACTTAAAAAAGCTTAAAAACTAAGCACGCCTTACATAGGGTCCACTCTTCGCGAGCTGGGGCGGCCTGCGACCTGGCGGCCTGAGGCGGCTTGCGGCCTGGCGGCCTGGGCGGCTTGCGGCCTGGCGGCCTGGGCGGCTTGCGGCGGCTTGCCAAGAGCGCCTTGGGGGGAGAAATATTTCTCCCCCTACTAGTATGTTTTTCATGTTCAACAAAAATTGGCCCCTAGGAGTGCAAAACTCCCAAAAAGCTTAAAAACGTGCTTACCTTATTTGAGCCCACTCTTCGCGAATACGGGGTTGTACAGTGTTGTTTATTGTTTATATATATATATATATAATAATAATAATAATAATAAAATACAACAGCAAAAAATCAGAAAAATGGTCTATATAAACATTCATGCTGATTTGAACTATCATTCACTTTTATGTTTAAAGAGATGATATTTGTTAGGTGATGTTTAACAAATGAAAGTTTAATCCATACTTTTATGTTTAACAAATGAAAGTTTAATCCATACTTTTATGTTTAACAAATGAAAGTTTAATCCATATATATATATACGAGTGACAGGTATGGGCCTCCGGCCCGAGGCCATGCGTCAAAGTATAAATTCATTCATACTTTAATTTAATGTCATTTTTTATTATAAGAGTTGTGTTGTTTAGTTAAATTTTTCTCAAAAAAAAGTACTTACAAGTTGTTCATATATATAAATAATAATAATAAATACAACAGCAAAAAAGCAAAAACCAGAAATGATCTATATAAACATTCATGCTAATTTGAAAGGAACACAAAACTGCTTAACATGAAAAACTCAATTGGGTATAGGACCACGTGACAACCAACTCTACCCACTGAGGCTCTGTTGACACGGTGGTGGCCATGAGGGTTAAATTATCATTCATTAACGTTCACCTAAGGAACTTCATCCACTTTTATTTTCAAAGAAATGATATTTATTATGTGATCCTTAACGAATGACGGTTTAACACATGCGTTTATGACCGGACCGCCACTACAGTGCACGGAACCTGAGCAGAAGAGCCCACTCAACATTCAGACCAGAACATACAAAAAATTATATATATATATATATATATATATATATATTATATATATATAATATATATATATATATATATATATATATATTATATATATATATATATATATATATATATATATATATATATTATGAAAACAAACCAACAAGTATCGTCATAGTTGTCTTCCTAATCATCTTCATAGTCATCTACATAGAGCCAAATAAAAAATAATAATAATAATCTTATTGTTGAAGTCAGGAAAAATCCTAACCTCAGAATCCGGACCAAAGTCGTCTAAGGTTACCGGCTCAGAAGCTAGATCAGACGCTAGGGTGACTAGAGACGAAGAATTGGTCAAACAGGACCCCAGATGTTGCGGCAGGAATATTCCACCACGTACCCGGATGCTCGAAAAGAGCAGCCCCTTCTCAACCAAAGATGGTCGAACTGTGTAGGAGGGAAGCTAGCCGGCAAAGTCGCAAGGTCGCGAGTTGCTCACTAAGGAAAATGAATCTAAAGACTCAGCTAGTATCTCGAAAATGAAGCGCACGAGTATCATGCTGAGGATTTCAAGTGTCTCACCTCGTACCCATATGGTCCTATTTATAGGCAAATCCAAGGAGTGGGGGGGGGGTCATATTTATACCCACCCCCTGGCGACTAGACGACTTCCAGAGGAACTCGCATGGGCTGGGCGAGTATCTCGCCTAGTCGCCTACCTGGTGAGTATGTGAGGGGAGCTCGTCTATACTCGCTCACGCCTTCTGTGGTCTGTATGCTGTCTTTGACTCCTGTCTTGACTCGTTGACCTTGACTTCTGCTGACCCGGCTGTGTAGGACCCATCCTCGACGAATACGGGTTATACACAATCCTCGCTCTTTTGGAGCAACGTAGGAGCTCGGAAAGAAACATCCAACACTTATTCGGCGAAGCTGCTTGTGCCGAGTATCTGGGTTGCTCGCCTCTTGTAACTGCCTGCAAATCTCTATAAATAAGGGGGGCGCTGGTTCTTTAGCCGGATTTTCAGAACTCGCGCGTGATGTCGAACGCCGCGAAATTTCTTCATGACAGCCTCGCCGCGCTGACTGGTGCTCTCGGCGTTGCTAAGCCAAAAAGGCCGCGCGAGGAAGACATCGTCGCCGACTTACCCCCCCCCCCCCCCTAAAGAAGATGAAGACTAAGAAATCCAAGAAGAAGCTCGCCTCTGACACAGTTGACTCGTCGCCACCTCCTGAACAAGTCGCGGCTTCCACTAGCAACCCCGCTGCTCTGCTAGCACACAGCAACTGCTTAGCGACCTGGGGCTTGACGACATCCCCAATGTCGTCTTCCCTGACGAGAGCCTCCTCGGCTCGCTCAACATCCCGGAACTCGCCTCCACTCTGGCCCCAGGAATCGCCTCGACTTCGGTGCCGCAGCAGGTTGAAGTCGTCGACCTGCCAGGTTGCTATATTGCCAAGATACTCTTTCCTACATTGATGGTCGTTGCCACTTCTCGCTGACTTTGCTTTGATACTCGCAGATTCCCCATCGGGGGGTGTTGGCGCTGTTCTGAATGTCGCCCCGCTGAGCTCCGCGTCGTTGGTCACCCTTCCTGTCGGGGAGACCAGTAAAGACCGCGCACACGGTACGGATCCATGTCGTCGCCAAGAGGGCACCTGAGGCCTCGGTTCCTGCGGCGAGCAAGGGACTGTCGCTGAAGAATCCTCCGCCAAGGAAGGTTGCCCCCGACGAGCAAGGATCCGTTGTCGAAGGATCCTCTGCCAAAAAAGGTTCCGTCGGTGAGTAAAGATCTTCCGGCGAGTAAGGCCCGTCAGTCTCCGTGCCCGCGGCGAGTTCTGTGCTGCCCGCGACGGGTTCTGCGCTGCCCCCGCCGCCGCCTCTTCCAAATGTCGCAACCATCCCGTCGGTAACTGCATCTTTGCCGATGCTGCCGCCTCTTGTTGTGCCTTCCCAAGTTGCCACGACGCGACTACCTGCGCCTCCTCCGCTGAAGAACCCACAGCAACCCGCGAGTTTGTCGATGCCCCTGCCTCCTTCCTCGCAGGCTGTAGTTGGTAAGCCGGTCAAGCCGCGACCAAGCTACTTCCCCGCCGAGAGTTGAGGATTTTGGACATGGGGGACGCGGGCAAGGCAAGGCGGCCGAGCATACTGGCGGGCCATCTTCGAGCGGCGAGATGAGCCAACTTGCGGATTCCTCTCCTCGCTGGTCTAGGTCTCCTCGTCGCGGTACGTGTTGCTACTGATGTTGCATATGGCGGCTAAGTATCCTAATCTACTCCGGCGACTTTCCCTTTCTGACAGATCGGCTGGCAACTCCAGGGGAGGACTTCATCGACGTCATTGGGTTGTCGGACATCGAATACCGCCACGCTGCTGCTCGCGCTACATGGAGCTGGAGAGCAAGTTCGACCAGTTGGCGATCTGCGAACCTCATCGGCGAATATCATCCCTGGAAGTGCGGATGTCGAAGATGGAAGAGCTCTGGAATACTCTGGAGAGCTATGAAGCCCGCTTCCACATGGTGAAGGAGAATGATCGCCAGCTGGCGATTAACAACCATCGCCTCCAGCTTGTTCTCGACGAGCTGGCGGTATACACGCGAGTATGGGCTCCGTCGGCGGTTGACGAGGATGGAAGAGCAATTGCGGCTTGGTGATGATGTGATAGCATTGGTGACAGAGCACTTTCGGCGGGCACGCAAGATGGGCTGGGCTGGGCGACATCCCCACCCTCCCGAGAGACCTAGGCCTTAGAATTTCTTTCTTTATTTGAAGTTCGCCGAGTGCGATATGCGAACAATTATGATTGTAATAAGCGAGTTTTACATCTCACATTTTATTCATATTTTTTGTTTTGTTGTTGTCTTTGCGATATCCTGTCTGTGATGTGCCTGGTCTGTTCTGCTGGTTTCGATCATCATTGCGGACATGCTTCATCTGCGCTGTGCGACCTACGCGACGGAATCCACTTACTCGCTTAGAATGCGACTTGTGCTGATACTCGTCGTAATGAAGATATACCCCCCCCAGGGCGCCTATAAATAAAGGGGGTAGGTAGGATGTACAAACCCCGTATTCGCCCCTGTATAGTTTTAAGCTTTTCTCGGTGGCCAATTTTGGCCCTGGCTTGGAAACATACTAATAGGGGGAGGGAAAAATCTACCTCCCCCCAGTGGCCCTCTTTTGAGGGGCGGGTGCGCCAAGTTGGCTAACACCAGCCCCCGTCCCGATAGGTGCTTGGCGACCTGGTGGGGCGAGACCGGCCGGGGGCCGGGGTCTCGCCTCTGCCCCCTTCTGGCGGCCATGGTGGGCGGACCCCTCGCCCTGGCGGCGGCCTGGTGGGGCGAGACCGGCCGGGGGTCTCCTTGCTCCTCTAGCTGGCGGCCTGGTGGGGCGAGACCGGCCGGGGGCCGGGGTCTCGCCCCTGCTCCTTCTAGCCTGGCGGCCTGGTGGGGCGAGACCGGCCGGGGGGGCCGGGGTCTCGCCCCTGCTCCTTCTAGCCTGGCGGCCTGGTGGGGCGAGACCGGCCGGGGGCCGGGGTCTCGCCCCTGCTCCTTCTAGCCTGGCGGCCTGGTGGGGCGAGACCGGCCGGGGGGGGGTCTCGGCCCCTGCTCCTTCTAGTGGAGGCCTGGTGGGGCGAGAACCGCGGGGCCGGGGTCTGCCCCTGCTCCTTCTAGCCTGGCGGCCTGGTGGGGCGAGACCGGCCGGGGGCCGGGGTCTCGCCCCTGCTCCTTCTAGTGGCGGCCTGGTGGGGCGAGACCGGCCGGGGGCCGGTCTCCCCTGCTCCTTCTAGCCTGGCGGCCTGGTGGGGCGAGACCGGCCGGGGGCCGGGGTCTCGCCCCTGCTCCTTCTAGCCTGGCGGCCTGGTGGGGCGAGACCGGCGGGGGCCGGGGTCTCGCCCCTGCTCCTTCTAGCCTGGCGGCCTGGTGGGGCGAGACCGGCGGGGGCCGGGGTCTCGCCCCTGCTCCTTCTAGCCTGGCGGCCTGGTGGGGCGAGACCGGCCGGGGGGCCGGGGTCTCGCCCCTGCTCCTTCTAGCCTGGCGGCCTGGTGGGGGCGAGACCGGCCGGGGGCCGGGGTCTCGCCCCTGCTCCTTCTAGCCTGGCGGCCTGGTGGGGCGAGACCGGCCGGGGGCCGGGGTCTCGCCCTGCTCCTTCTAGCCTGGCGGCCTGGTGGGGCGAGACCGGCCGGGGGCCGGGGTCTCGCCCCTGCTCCTTCTAGCCTGGCGGCCTGGTGGGGCGAGACCGGCCGGGGGCCGGGGTCTCGCCCCTGCTCCTTCTAGCCTGGCGGCCTGGTGGGGCGAGACGCGGGGGGGCCGGGGTCTCGCCCCTGCTCCTTCTAGCCTGGCGGCCTGGTGGGGGCGAGACCGGCCGGGGCCGGGGTCTCGCCCCTGCTCCTTCTAGCCTGGCGGCCTGGTGGGGCGAGAACGGCCGGGGGCCGGGGTCTCGCCCTGCTCCTTCTAGCCTGGCGGCCTGGTGGGGCGAGGGACCGGCCGGGGGCCGGGGTCTCGCCCCTGCTCCTTCTAGCCTGGCGGCCTGGTGGGGCGAGACCGGCCGGGGGCCGGGGTCTCGCCCCTGCTCCTTCTAGCCTGGAGGCTGGTGGGGCGAGGGACCGGCCGGGGGCCGGGGTCTCGCCCCTGCTCCTTCTAGTGGCGCCTGGTGGGGCGAGACCGGCCGGGGGCCGGGGTCTCGACTGCTCCTTCTAGCGGCCTGGTGGGGGGACCGGCCGGGGGGGGGTCTCGCCCCTTGCCCCTTCTAGCTTGGCGGCCTGGCGGGGCGAGACCCGGTCAGAGGCCGCCGGTCTCGCCCTTGCCCCCCCTGCAGTTTTACCTTCTTGCCCTCGGGGGGAATTCCCCCTCTACTCCCTGACGTGGCTGTTCTCTATTGGCCCGAGGCCTTTTAGCCGTAGGGGTATTTTGGTCATTTCACCCCCAGGACTTGAAAAACTATAAATAGACCCCCTTGGGTGCCTTGGAGAGGATCTTTTTCTTAGCTTCCTCCTCCCTTAGCTTCTTCTTGGTAGAGTGGAGAGAGCTCTCCAAGGAGCCTAGCCTAGCCCTTTGGTAAGGGAGGGGAAGAGCTCAGGTAGCTCTTCCGGGTGTGAGGTGTGGACCTCCGTGCTAGAGCCGAGGGTCTGTTCATAGTCTCCTAAGTCTCCGGTCCGTGACGTTCTCTAGAGTGTAGTAGGTGTGAGGTCACCCCTTTCAGGGACCCGAACTCACAGAGGTCAATTTTGGCTTCAACACTTGGTGCGGTGAGCGTGGAGAGTGACCAACACAGAAGATCTCGAGAGGGTGTCATGACGGGAGGTCAAGGAGGTAGTGATGATCTCGGCAAGATCCCCAACCGGACCCTTGTTGGGAGGCAAGATGTTGGAACACCCTATTACTAATTTGGGTCAGGATCACTATGTCTCTAGGAACCTTGCTTGACCTTCTGTATAGCTTTATAGGTCAATTAAGATTGAGTCTAAGGGTTAGAAGTCTAGGATTGGAAGCTGCCCTGAAGACCAAGTTTTTCTGTCTGGAGACTAAGTCTGATCGTCGAGCTCAGCACGACGATTCGTCGAACTCCGATCGACGATCGTCTAGCTCAACTTCGACAGATCGTCGAGCTCCACTCGACGATCGCTGAGCTCAACTTCATAATATCGTCGAACTCCATTCGACGATCGGTGAGCTCAGTTCGACGATTTTGACTCTGCTTTGGATCTTTATCTCTGAGCTCAGTTCGACGATCTTTGAGCTCAGATCGACGATTATTTTGCTGCTTCAGTTTTCCAGATCGCTGAGCTCAGCTCGACGATAGCAGAGCTCAGTTCGACGATTTCAGATAACTTCCAGAATTCAAATTCAAATCAGTTAGGAGTTATTCTGCAATTAATTCAGAGATTTGCTAGCCGTTTTCATTTACTTCTGGACCAAGTTTCAAGGGATTTTTCAAGGAATAATTCTGTGGACTTTCCTCCAGAAGAGATTATGCAATTAAGGATGCAATCAATGCAGACCAACGGCTATCTTTGACAGAGAATGATATTCTATTCTAGAACAGAGAATAAAAGACAGATGTTTTTGAATCAATAGAGATCAAACAAAAAGAAAGGACACAAATATACAGAATACAGAAAGATACTCAAAAATCTTCTGTCAAAAAGAATTCTGAAGAACACTCATCAAAGAGATCAAGCTTTCTCAAATCTTCAGATCTCTTCAGCTCTCAAAGTGTTCAAGGCCAACATCATTTCAAGACTCCAGACACTCAACATTTCAGCCTTGCTGAAATCATCTATTGCTGGAGTTCTATCTTTGAAGGCCTATCACCCTCAGCAAAGCTTTTCTTCCTGAAGATTTCAAGGATTCAGGGGGAGCTTTGACATCAATCCACATAGTCTTCTCAGTTGTTTGAGAAAGAGAAGACTGCCATCACTCTCTCACCCCCACTCTGTAAAGGGTTTTTCAAACTCCCTTCAAAAGTTTGAATCTGGTTTTTGAGCACCTTGTCAAAAGCTCATTGGTGGCAAGACACCTGATCAAAAAATCTGCTTTGGTTTTTGAGCACCTTATCAAAAGCTCATTGGTGCCCAGGACACCTGATCAACTCATCCTGCAGTGGATTCCTACCTAGGGTGGTAGAAGAGTGGATGTACCCAAGTTTGGGGAACCACTATATTTCCTTGTGTCCTCTGGTTCTGCTTGTTTATTTTTTGTTTCTGGCCTTGATTTTCTGTGCTTAGTTTTTGCATAGCTTAGTTCTTGTGATTAGATTTATTTCTGCTTCCTGCTCACACATATTACAACAATTGTTGTAAAAGTTTGTAAAAGTTTTAAAGCACCATATACTCTATTCACCCCCCTCTAGAGTATATCAGATCTAGTTGCCCTTTCAATTGGTATCAGAGGGAGGTTGGTTAAACATACCATATCTGATTGGTTGTACAGGCTAACACCTGAACCCAAGATCCCAAACTAGATCTGTTTTTCTTTTGTATTTATTATTAGATTTTGTTTGCACAAATCATGGCCCAAAACAAAGATTATGCTAGCACCAGACCTCCAGTGTGCAATCTTTCCAAGTTTGCACTTTGGAAAGCAAGGATTAGACTTTACATGAATTCTATTGACGAAGATATTTTTAATTCTGTTTTGACAGTGTGTCCAAGACCCCCAGAGAGCACAAGCACAAATGCTGTTCCACCTCCATCAGGAACAGATGCTGACATCAAAAAATGGAAAGTAGCTGATGCCAAGGCTATGAACATTCTAGCCCAGACAATGTCAGATGACATATTTCAAAAGGTAGCTGAATGTAATTCAGCCAAGGAAATTTGGGACAAGCTCTCAGAAATAGTCTCAGGCTCAGCTGATGAGAGAAAGGACAGAAGATCCCATCTCATCTCCCAATATGAGAACTTCAAGAAGGGAGAGACTGAGTCAGTGGGAGACATGTACAACAGACTGAGTCTAATTGTCAGTGAACTAAGGACATTGGACAAAGAGATTTCTCTGACAGAACTTAATGACAAGATCCTAATGTGCTTCCCCAGCACTTGGGATTCAAGAATCTGGCCAATTAAGGATGCCAGAAGTCTGAATGAGATCACCACTGAAGCCTTGTTGGGTAAGCTCAAATCTTATGAGCTACTCATCAAGAATAGAGAGGAAGAACAGAAGGCTGCTTCACCAGCCACAAGAAAAGAGAAGACCATAGCATTCAAGGCAACTGAGGATCTGCCTGAAGATAAAGCTACAGGCAATGATGAACTTCTCAGCTTGTTGGCCAAAAGATTCTACAAGATGGCCAGAAAGGACTTCAGAAGAAGATCATACAAGGAGCAGGACAAGCCAAGGTATGACAAGTCCATTAGCAATAATAAAGACATTATCTGCTTTGGTTGCAGGAAACCAGGGCACATAGTTCCTGACTGTCCAGAGAACAAGAACAAGGACAGAAGGGACAGAAAAGAAAGAAGAAAGGAGAAAGACTCCAAAAGGAATGGAATGGCAAACCTTCTTCAAGCAAAAATAAGCATACAAGAAAAGGGTTTGTTGCTGAATCCTGGAGTGAGACAGAAGAGGAGTCAGAAGCCTCTTCCAGCTCCAGTGATGATGAGGATGATGCAGAAGAAAAGGAGTTCTGCATGATGGCAATCAATGCCTCACAGCACAATTCAGAGGAAGAAGGAGTCAGAGTCAGACTCAGAGACTCAACCTGAAGAAGATCAGGTAATTAGTTCTTTTGATTTTACTTCAGAAGATTTTAAATCTGAATTTAAAGCACTGTGTTTAGACCTGCTAAAGTCTGAGAAAGAGATTATCTCTCTCAGAAATCAATTATCTGAACACAATGGTTTAAAGTCAGAAAACCTCAAACTCTCTCAGGAGTTGGAGAACTGTAGGGAACAGATAGCTTCACTGAAAAGTGAGCTCTCTGAGGCCAAGAAGCTTGAAGAATCCCTTAATGGGAGAAGCATCAAGCTGATGGACATCACAAGCACAGTGAACTCTAGATTCAACAGTACACTGGGCTTGGGTGCTTCATCCAGCCAACCTATAGTCCTAACAACTCCCATCAAGTTTATTTCTGACAAGGGAAAGGGAGTTGTAGAGGTTGCCAGGAAAAATTCTGATCTGCCTCAGAAAACTAAGTCCCAGCAGAAATCGTCGAACGGAGATCGACGATCGCCGAATGAAGATCGACGATCGCCGAACGCAGCTCGACGATCTCAGGAAAAATCGTCGAACGCTGATCGACGATCTCAGCCAAAGTCGTCGAACGCAGGTCGACGATCTCATATACCTGACCTCACCCATAGTCGACCGTCGAACGGAGCTCGACGATCTGACCCAAGATCGTCGAACGCAGCTCCAAGATCGTCGAACAGAGGTCAGAGCTCTGGAAACTTTTTCAAAGGCAAATCAAAATTGAATCCTAAGGGTTCTTCATCCCAAACCTTTAACCCTTATACTGAATGGATTATACCTCCAAGGAGATATCATCCTGAAGGATATAAGAGTCAACCTGGGATGTCTTTCATTTCAGAATTTAGAGGTTATCAACCTAGGCCCAAGGTAAACTGGGTCAAAAACAAATGAATTGTTTTATGTGCAGGTGAAGACCTATCCAACATCTAACCAGCAATGGTATTTGGATAGTGGGTGCTCTAAGCACATGACAGGGAACAAGGACAACCTCACTTCCTTTAGAGCCAAGCTTGGACCCAAAGTTATCTTTGGTGATTCCAACTTTGGACAAACTAAAGGATATGGTGCAGTCCAGATTGGTTCAGTAACCTTCAAGAAGGTAGCTTATGTGGAAGGACTGAAGCATAACCTGATCAGCATCAGTCAGCTATGTGATGAAGGCTACCAGGTGACCTTCAGCAAAACCTTATGCAAAATCAAGTCAGAGGACAACACAACTGTGTTGACAGGTAAAAGGAAAGGTAACATCTATCTAGTAGATTTTCTTTCAACTGATGTAGATATTTGCCTGTTTAACTCAGTCTGTAGACCAAATGTTTTATGGCATAAGAGATTAGGACACCTAAACCTTAGAACTATTGCTAGGCTATCCAAGGACAACCTTGTTAGAGGACTACCTTCTGGCCCCTACAAGAAGGAAGGACTCTGCAGGGCTTGTCAATTAGGCAAGCAAACTAAAAACAGTTTTAAGTCACTTAATAAGAGTGATTCACCTAGGATATTGTATCTGTTACACATGGATCTATTTGGACCCATCACAGTACAAAGCCTAGGAGGGAAATCCTACACTTTAGTAGTTGTAGATGACTTCTCTAGATTCACTTGGGTGTTCTTTCTAAGGAAGAAGTCTGATAACTTTAAGTGTCTGACAGAGTTTCTCAAATGTATACAGATTGAGTTCAATACTCACATTGCCCTGATCAGAAGTGATCATGGGACAGAGTTTGATTCTCTTCTTATGCAAGAGTTCTGTCAGAGTGAAGGGATCAGGCATACTTTCTCAGCTCCTAGAACTCCTCAACAAAATGGGGTAGCTGAAAGGAAAAATAGAACCCTTATTGAATCTGCCACTACATTGTTGTCAGATGCTCATCTACCTCTATCCTTTTGGGCAGAGGCAGTGAACACCTCCAACTATGTGCTGAACAGAAGTCTGATACATAAACTAAAGGGAAAGACTCCCTATGAATTACTCAAAGGGAAGAAACCTAAAGTTGACTATTTTAGAATTTTTGGTTGTATTTGCTATATTCACAATAATGACAAGAAATATCTAGCAAAATTTCAAGCCAAAGCTGATGAAGGAGTGTTTCTGGGATACTCCATGATCAGCAAGGCCTATAGGGTCTATAATAAATCATCTTTGAAAATTGAGGAATCTGTTCATATTTCTTTTGATGAAACTAACATGTCTTTCAAGGAGAAGATTTCTTCTACCATAGAACCTTTGCAGGAACACTCTCTAGTTGAAGATATGAACAAGTTACAGGTTGCTCAAGAGGATGAAAGCAGTGAAGATGAAGGGAATGCTCAACACATTGAAGCACAACCTGAAGAGCCAGTTGTTGTACCACAAGAGGAAACAACAACACAGGTTGGTGAACAATCAACACCCCCTGTTGATTTAGTAACATCAAGAGACCATCCAATTTCCCAAATAATTGGAGAAATCTCAGCTGGTGTGCAAACCAGAAATCAGGTCAACCAAAACCTGTTGCACACCTGCTTCCTATCTCAAATTGAACCTCAGTCCATTCAAGATGCAGAGCAAGATCCACACTGGATCATTGCAATGCAAGAGGAGTTGCATCAATTTGAGAGGAACAAAGTATGGGAACTAGTGCCAAAGCCTAAGGATCATTCCATTGTTGGAACAAAATGGGTATTCAGAAACAAACTGGATGATCAAGGAGTAATTATAAGGAACAAGGCAAGGCTAGTTGCTCAGGGATATTCTCAAGAAGAAGGAATTGACTACGACCAGACCTTTGCACCTGTTGCAAGATTGGAAGCCATCAGGATATTTCTAGCTTATGCAGCTCACAAAGGCTTCAAAGTTTATCAGATGGATGTCAAAAGTGCTTTCTTAAATGGAGACATCAAAGAGGAAGTCTATGTCAGACAACCTCCAGGTTTTATCTCTCCAACTTTCCTGATTATGTTTTTAGACTGAAAAAAGCATTATATGGTCTCAAGCAAGCTCCTAGAGCATGGTATGAGACCCTAGCATGCTTTCTCTTGGAAAATGGTTTTATAAGGGGTAGAGTAGACCAAACTCTTTTTATTAGAACCCATAAGTCCCATACCCTACTAGTACAAATTTATGTAGACGATATCATTTTTGGTTCTACTGACTCAAAATTGTGCAGAAGGTTTTCTAACCTAATGCATTCTAAATTTGAGATGAGTAGCATGGGTGAGCTATCCTTCTTCCTAGGATTGCAAGTCAAAGCAACATGCTGAAGGCATCTTTATTTCTCAAACCAAATATGCAATGAGTTGGTTAAGAAATTTGGTATGTCTGAGGCATCTTGTATGAAAACACCCATGCCTACCAATGCTGTATTGGATGCTGATGAACATGGGAAACCTGTTGATCAGACAACATATAGAGCAATGATTGGCTCTTTACTGTATCTTACAGCTAGTAGACCAGATATAATGTTTGCTACATGTATATGTGCTAGGTTCCAAGTAAGCCCTAGAGAGTCACACCTCACTTTAGTAAAGAGGATTCTCAGGTATGTTAAAAGTTGTCCAAATCTAGGTCTCTGGTATCCAAAAGATTCAGCATTTGATTTAACTGGATTCTCAGATGCTGATTATGCTGGATGCAGAATTGACAGGAAAAGCACCAGTGGAACTTGTCAGTTCCTTGGTGACAGACTTGTCTCTTGGTTTTGTAAGAAACAAACATCTGTGTCAACTTCAACTGCTGAAGCTGAATATATGGCTGCAGGCAGTTGTTGTTCACAAATCTGTGGATTCAAAACCAACTCCTAGACTATGGTTACAACTTAGAGAAGTCTAAAATCTTTTGTGACAATACAAGTGCTATTTCCATAGCTCAAAATCCAGTCCTCCATAGTAGGACAAAACACATAGAGATTAGGCATCACTTCTTAAGGGACAATGTTGAAAAGAATAAAATTGAACTTGCAATATATCCCAACTGATTTACAAAGGGGAGATATTTTCACCAAGCCTTTGGATGAAAAGAAACACACCTTCTTCCTAAATCAGTTAGGAATGTTAGATGGAGGAAGTCTTAAATAATATCCAAGATTTTGAAAGCTAAAAATTGACCAAGACTAGGCAAAAATTCTGATTTTTCTTAGTGTCTAGAATTTTCTGATCTCTGAACTGCGCTCGACGATTTCCCCAAAGATCGTCGAACGGAGATCGACGATTTCCAGAATCGTCGAACTGAGTTCAGCGCCTCTCAGATAGTATGAACTATCTCTTCCGGTCAACGATCGTCGAACGGCGCTCGACGATTTTGTTCACTGAACGATCGTCGAACGGAGCTCGACGCCTTTCAAGATCGTCGAACGGAGATCGACGATGTTGGAGTCTCTTCAGATTCCTTTAGAAGCCTCGATCGTCGAACTGAGTTCAACGATCTTTCCAATTCTGCGTCGAACCCTAATATAAAACTCATTTTTCGCCGTCGTTCTCTTTTGCGCTTTCGATTTCTCTGCAAGAATTTTCTTCCCTCCCAAACAGTTCTACGCTTGGTCGTTTTGTTTGTTAAGTTTTTGCAGGTACAATGGCTGTATCAGTTGCTGTCCTAGCCGCAATGAAGTTTGATGCAGGCTTCGACATTGATATGGAATCATTCAGCACTACTGACCAAAGTTTTCCAAGACATTCTGAGTTTATTCAAGGATCAGAATCTGTCTGCCCTCATGACCACCAGGATAAAGCTGGCCTCAGATGAAATCAAGGAATGGGTTTACACTGCTCATAATCTAGACAACAACACAATAGTTGGGTCTATTGCTGGAAACCAGGTACCCTTGACCCCCACAGTTTTAACAGAGGTTTTTGGACTGAGAAATGGAGAAGAATCTGCTGAGTTATCTGGGGAGGAGTTTTCTGACATACTTGCCAGGATGGGTCATCCAGAGGGAAACCCTAGCAAGCTATTCAAGAGGAATCTATCTGTTGAATACAGATTCCTGGCAGATGTAGTAGGAAAAGTGCTGCTGGCAAAGCACTCTGCTCATGACACTATATCCAGACATCAGCTCTGCCTCATGGGAGCTCTGGTGGATAAGAAAAGTTTGAACTGGGGAGAGGTCTTCTTTGACCTAATCAAGAAGAAAATCAACAAAAGCTTTGTTAACTTTGGAAGGATTCTTGGAGTTTTTCTGCAGACAAAGTGCCCTGCCTTGCTGGTCTCCTCTGGAGTTCACATTAATGCCTCCAAGAGACTTACCTGTGCCCTCTTTGGCAAGTGGGACAGGCAAATAAGCAAGCCCAGCAGGCCCTCCTCTAGTGCTCCTTCAGGCACCAGGACTCAAAGAGTCACTCTCCCACAGGTCTCTGCTCCTGCAGAAGACCTGGCTGCTGCTGTTGCTGCCTCTCTCCTCCTCCAAGTCCAACCCTACCTCTACCATCCACCATTCCAGCTCCATCCCCCATTACCATATCCAGCCCATCTCCAACCTCAACTCCATCTCCAGCACCCATTCTACCTCCACCAGAAGACCATTTCCACCCACTGTTCTCCTACCCTCCACCAGATATCACATCATCACCATCCATACCATCCTTCACCCTTCTGGATGACTCCTACATGGATGATTCCCCCTCATCTCCTCCTGAGTTACCCTCCTCCTCCACATCATTCCAAGATCTCCTACACCACATCATTGACCAACCAACTTTCACCTCATCCATATCCATCCTCTTGTCCTCCATTTCCACCATCCCAACACCTGAGCCATCCATTCCACTCTCCAGCCCTCCACTTCCAGCATCTCAGCTATCCCTATTCCATCTACCTCTGCTCCTGCTATTGAGCAAGTAGACCTCTCAGCCCTAGCTGACAAGTTGTATGAGCTAATTGCCCCCAGGCTCTCTCTACTCTTGGGGACCTCATTGGCTCCTCTACACTTGTCAGTGGCAGCCCTCTCTGCCAGGCTTTCGTCCCTCCTTCCTCAGGCAGCACCTCCAGCAGTGTGCCTTGATACAGATGTATCTGCATCTAGGCAGGGGGAGATGCCCTATGAAGCAAGCTTTCATGCTGTTGCTGCTGCTATTTCTGCTCCTGCTGCTGATGATACTGCTGCTGCTGCTGATGTTTCTGTTTCTGTTGCTTCTTCTGCTACTATTGTTGTGCCTCCAGAATGTCAGGCTCCTACTGCAGTTTTGGCAATAGACCTAAGGTCTTTGCTTTCTGCCTTTGATACTGCCTACTTCAGCTATCTCCTAGAGGCTAATGCTGTCCAGCCCCCAGAAGATTTGTCTAAGGCACTGGTGCCTGTCTCTTGCTGTGACCCTAGCATTATCTCTGCATTTGTACATTCAGTGACTGTTGCTACTGAAGCTGTTGCTGCTGCTGCTGTTGATAAGAAAACACTGACTTTGCTTCTGAAACTGTTGATACTGCTGAGATTGTTCACACTGCTGTTGAAATCCCAATTGCTTCTGATGAGCCAAGTTCCAAGGATCTTCTGATGACAGAGGCCATTGATGTTGAGCCTACTGCAGAGTTTGATGTTGTTACTGCTGTGAGTGAGACTGTTACAGTTGCTGCTGTTGTCACCAGTCCAGTATCTGCTGCTGCTGTAATTGCTTCTGTTGCACCCTCTCCATCTGCTGCTGTCACCTCTACTGCTGCTGTTGTTGTTCCTGCTTCACCTCCTGTATCTGCTGCTGTTCAGCTGAAGAAAGAATTGATGAAGAAAATAGATGCTATATATGATGACCAGAGTTCTGAGACTGATGAATTCAAAACAGACTCTGATGATTCAGCTGCTACCATTGCCAGAAAAAGGAAGGCAAGGAGCAAGGCAATGAAAAGGGTTCCTCCTGCAAAAGTCAAGGATAATAATGATATTCCTTATTATATTCTGCATAACTGCCAAATTACTGAACATTGGATGCAGTATTCCAAAACCAGCTGAAAGCCATGAAGAAGAAGAGAAAGTATGAGAAGGGCTCCTCCCAGTTCCAGCACCCTCATCCTCCTCCACCACCTCCTCCTGATGCAGGTGCAGGTGGAAGCTCTGCAAGTCAAGCCCCAGCTAGAAGCCAGGCTCCCTATCAACCCCATGCCAGATCCTACCAAAGGGAAAGCCAATCTAGGGGTTCTTATTCTAGGAGAGGAGGATACAGGGGTAAGTCAAAGAGATTTTCAGGTTTATTCTAAAGGGTATTCCAGGCAGCACCCATACTCTAGGGGAGGACATGTTTCATCTGATACTACTTCTGGTCTATTCCCCTATAAGCTAAAAGAGACAGTGTCTGCTAGGCCTCCTCAAGATAATCCTTCCAACAGGTATGAGCCACCTGTACCATTTGAGGACCCTGAAAAGAATCCATCTGCTTGGACTGCTAGGATGAAGGAATTGGCTGCACTAGATCAGATCAAGAAGGCCAGAGAGCAAGGCTTAGACTCTTCAAATATTTCTACAATGTCAGAGCAAAGACAAAAGGAACTAGACAAATATGCTTCCAGCAAATTCTTTGATGCTGAGAGATATATGGAGTTGCATCCTGCTGCTGTGGTTCCCAGGTCTTCAAAGCAAACCTATTTGGGTGCAGCAGATGACACCAGATCCAACAAAGAAGCCCTGAACCCTAACAGAGAAATCAAAATGGTTAAAGGCAAAGAGAAGAAGTGACTTGTAAGGTGACAATCTTTGGATTTTCTGACTGCTATCTGGATGCCATATATACATATATATATCTGTGATGTTTCTGCAATGTCTAGCTGTTGTTTTTATGTTTTTCTGATTGTATGTTGTTATTTGAATTTTCCAAAGTCTGTAAATAGTAATCCTAACCCAAATAGGGGGAGATTGTTGGAACACCCTATTACTAATTTGGGTCAGGATCACTATGTCTCTAGGAACCTTTGCTTGACCTTCTGTATAGCTTTAATAGGTCAATTAGAATTGAGTCTAAGGGTTAGAAGTCTAGGATTGGAAGCTGCCCTGAAGACCAAGTTTTTCTGTCTGGAGACTAAGTCTGATCGTCGAGCTCAGCACGACGATTCGTCGAACTCAGATCGACGATCGTCTAGATCAACTTCGACAGATCGTCGAGCTCCACTCGACGATCGCTGAGCTCAACTTCATAATATCGTCGAACTCCATTCGACGATCGGTGAGCTCAGTTCGACGATTTTGACTTCTGCTTTGGATCTTTATCTCTGAGCTCAGTTCGACGATCTTTGAGCTCAGATCGACGATTATTTTGCTGCTTAAGTTTTCCAGATCGCTGAGCTCAGCTCGACGATAGCAGAGCTCAGTTCGACGATTTCAGATAACTTCCAGAATTCAAATTCAAATCAGTTAGGAGTTATTCTGCAATTAATTCAGAGATTTGCTAGCCGTTTTCATTTACTTCTGGTACCAAGTTTCAAGGGATCTTTCAAGGAATAATTCTGTGGACTTTCCTCCAGAAGAGTTTTTGCAATTAAGGCTGCAATCAATGCAGGCCAACGGCTAACTTTGACAGAGAATGATATTCTATTCTGGAACAGAGAATAAAAGACAGAATGTTTTTGAATCAATAGAGATCAACCAGAAGAAAGGACACAATATACAGAATACAGAAAGATACTCAAAAAGTTTTCTGTCAAAAAGAATTCTGCAGAACACTCATCAAAAGAGATCAAGCTTTCTCAAATCTTCAGATCTCTTCAGCTCTCAAAGTGTTCAAGGCCAACATCATTTCAAGACTCCAGACACTCAACATTTCAGCCTGCTGAAATCATCTATTGCTGGAGCTCTATCTTTGAAGGCCTATCACCCTCAGCAAAGCTCTTCTTCCTGAAGATCTCAAGGACTCAGGGGGAGCTTTGACATCAATCCACTTAGTCTTCTCAGTTGGTTGAGAAAGAGAAGACTGTCATCACTCTCTCACCCCCACTCTGTAAAGGGTTTTTCAAACTCCCTTCAAAAGTTTGAATCTGGTTTTTGAGCACCTTGTCAAAAGCTCATTGGTGGCAAGACACCTGATCAAAAAATCTGCTTTGGTTTTTGAGCACCTTATCAAAAGCTCATTGGTGCCCAGGACACCTGATCAACTCATCCTGCAGTGGATTCCTACCTAGGGTGGTAGAAGAGGTGATGTACCCAAGTTTGGGGAACCACTATATTTCCTTGTGTCCTCTGGTTCTGCTTGTTTACCTTTTGTTTCTGGCCTAGATTTTTCTGTGCTTAGTTTTTGCATAGCTCAGTATTGTGATTAGATTTGTTTCTGCTTCCCTGCTCATACATATTACAACAATTGTTGTAAAAGTTTGAAAAAGTTTTTATAGCACCATATACTCTATTCACCCCCCTCTAGAGTATATCAGATCTAGTTGCCCTTTCACAAGAGTTCATGGCCTCCATCTAAGGCATCATGGAGATGTTGCGAAGCATTGCTCCTCAGGGTGGTAGCTCCACCCGATCCCCCAGGAGCTAGCTCCCCCCCTTCTCGGCGAGACAACTTCAAGGGATCTCGGCGAGACAGCTTCAAGGGATCTCGGCGAGACAGCTTCAAGGGATCTCGACGAGACAGCTTCAAGGGATCTCGGCGAGACAACTTCTAGGGATCTCGACAAGACAGCTTCCAGGGATCTCGGCGAGGCTGCCCTAAGGTGGTTAGGCGAGAGTGCCCTAGGGAGGCAGGAACCCAGGCAACTCCCATCTCCACCACATCAAGTTTTGGTGGTCGGCCAAGGGAGAAAAAGACGAAGGAGGAATCGCTCAGGAGGAAGGAACCGAGGCCCCAAGGAATAGGGAGTGAGTGGAGAGATCTCACCCTAACTCGCCCAGAGTTCCATATGTATTTTCCTTGTAATGAGTATCCCCTGCCAGGTTAGGTCAGGATAGGTTGTATGTAATGTATTTTTTCTTTACCAAGTATTTTTGCTCGAGATGGTTCCGCTGCCAGGCTCACACTAGCTGGCAGGGCAGGTTGACCTCTCGTGGAGGTCAGGTACCCTTTGCTCCGAGATGGTTCCCGCTGCAGGCTCCCACTGGCTGGCAAGGCAGGTTGACCTCTCGTGGAGGTCAGGTACCCTTTGCTCCGAGATGGTTCCGCTGCCAGGCTCCCACTAGTTGGCAGGGCAGGTTAACCTCTCGTGGAGGTCAGGTACCCTTTGCTCCGAGATGGTTCCGCTGTCAGGCTCCCACTAGCTGGTAGGGCAGGTTGACCTCTCGTGGAGGTCAGGTACCCTTTCTCCGAGATGGTTCCGCTGCCAGGCTCCACTAGCTGGCAGGGCAGGTGACCTCTCGTGGAGGTCAGGTACCCTTTTGCTCCGAGATGGTTCCGCTGCCAGGCTCCCCACTAGCTGGCAGGGCAGGTTGACCTCTCCAGGCTGCTCCATGGTTCCGCTGCCAGGCTCCCACTAGCTGGCAGGGCAGGTTGACCTCTCGTGGAGGTCAGGTACCCTTTGCTCCGAGATGGTTCCGCTCAGGCTCCCACTAGCTGGCAGGGCAGGTTGACCTCTCGTGGAGGTCAGGTACCCTTTGCTCCGAGATGGTTCCGCTGCCAGGCTCCCACTAGCTGGCAGGGCAGGTTGACCTCTCGTGGAGGTCAGGTACCCTTTGCTCCGAGATGGTTCCGCTGCCAGGCTCCCACTAGCTGGCAGGGCAGGTTGACCTCTCGTGGAGGTCAGGTACCCTTTGCCCGAGATGGTTTGCTCCCACTCGAGACCTCTCGTGGTCAGGTCCGCTCCGAGATGGTTGCCAGGCTCCCACTAGCTGGCAGGGCAGGGACCTCTCAGACCTCTCGTTCAGGTACCCTTTGCTCCGAGATGGTTCCGTTGCCAGGCTCCACTAGCTGCTCCCACTAGTGGCAGGGCAGGTTGACCTCTCGTGGAGGTCAGGTACCCTTTATCAGAGAGGTTCCGAGATGGTTGCTGCCAGGCTCCCACTAGCTGGCAGGGCAGGTTGACCTCTCGTGGAGGTCAGGTACCCTTTGCTCCGAGATGGTTCCGCTGACCTCTCGTGGAGGTCAGACTCCCAGACTAGCTGGCAGGGCAGGTTGACCTCTCGTGGAGATCAGGTACCCTTTGCTCCGAGATGGTTCCGCTGTCAGGCTCCCACTAGCTGGCAGGGCAGGTTGACCTCTCGTGGAGGTCAGGTACCCTTTGCTCCGAGATGGTTCCGCTGCCAGGCTCCCACTAGCTGGCAGGGCAGGTTGACCTCTCGTGGAGGTCAGGTACCCTTTGCTCCGAGATGGTTCCGCTGTCAGGCTCCCACTAGCTGGCAGGGCAGGTTGACCTCTCGTGGAGGTCAGGTACCCTTTGCTCCGAGATGGTTCCGCTGCCAGGCTCCCACTAGCTGGCAGGGCAGGTTGACCTCTTGTGGAGATCAGGTACCCTTTGCTCCGAGATGGTTCCGCTGCCAGGCTCCCACTAGCTGGCAGGGCAGGTTGACCTCTCGTGGAGGTCAGGTACCTTTGCTCCGAGATGGTTCCGCTGCCAGGCTCTCACTAGCTGGCAGGGCAGGTTGACCTCTCGTGGAGGTCAGGTACCCTTTGCTCCGAGATGGTTCCGCTGTCAGGCTCCCACTAGCTGGCAGGGCAGGTTGACCTCTCGTGGAGGTCAGGTACCCTTTGCTCCGAGATGGTTCCGCTGCCAGGCTCCACTAGCTGGCAGGGCAGGTTGACCTCTCATGGAGGTCAGGTACTCTTAGCTCTGAGATGGATCCCGCTGTCAGGCTCTCACCTAGCTGGCAGGGCAGGTTGATCTCTCGTGGAAGTCAAGTCACCCCCCCCCGAGAGGATCTCCTCAGCCAGGCTCCCACTAGCTGGTTGGGTCGAATGTTGACTCTCGGGGGGGGAGATCATGGGTGCAGTCCCACCTTGCCCGAGAGGATCTCCTCAGCTGTCAGGCTCCCACTAGCTGGTTGGGTCGAATGTGCCTCGGGGAGATCAAGTACCCTTTGCCACCCCCGAGAGGATCTCCTCAGTTAGGCTCCCACTAGCTGGTTGGGTCGAATGTGCCTCGGGGGGAGATCAAGTCCCACCCCCGAGAGAGGATCTCCTCAGCCAGGCTCCCCACTAGCTGGTTTTGGGTCGAATGTGCCTCGGGGGGAGTAAAAGCCCCTTTGCTCCGATGAGAATCCCGCTGCCAGGCTCTCACTAGCTGGCAGGGCTGGTGGTACCTCTCGTGGAGGCTAAGTATTTTTTACCTGGAGGGGGTCTCGCCACCCAGGCTCCCATAGCTGCATGGCAGGTTGACTCCCTGGAGAGGCGCGCAAAGGAAATTGCACTCAGTGAATACGTTGGGTTGGACATTTCTTTCCGAGTTTGTGCCAACCTCGAAAAGAGCGGGGATTGTGTACAACCCCGTATTCGCCCTGTATAGTTTTTAAGCTTTTCTCGTGGCCAATTTTGGCCCTGGCTTGGAAAACATACTAATAGGGGGAGGAAAAAATCTACCTCCCCCAGTGGCCCTCTTTTGAGGGGCGGGTGCGCCAAGTTGGCTAACACCAGCCCCCGTCCCGATAGGTGCTTGGCGACCTGGTGGGGCGATGACCGGCCGGGGGCCGGGGTCTCGCCCCTGCCCCTTCTAGCCTGGCGGCGGTGGGGGGAGACCGGCGGGGGGCCGGGGTCTCGCCCCTGCTCCTTCTAGCCTGGCGGCTGGTGGGGCGAGACCGGCCCAGGGGCCGGGGTCTCGCCCCTGCTCCTTCTAGCCTGGCGGCCTGGTGGGGCGAGACCGGCCGGGCGGGGCCGGGGTCTCGCCCCTGCTCCTTCTAGCCTGGCGGCCTGGTGGGGCGAGGACCGGCCGGGGGCCGGGGTCGCCCCTGCTCCTTCTAGCCTGGCGGCCTGGTGGGCGGGAGACGGCGGGGGCCGGGGTCTCGCCTTGCTCCTTCTAGCCTGGCGGCCTGGTGGGGCGAGACCCGGTTCGGGGGCAGGGTCTCGCCCCTGCTTCTTCTAGCTGGCGGGCCTGGTGGGGCGAGACGGCCGGGGGCCGGGGTCTCGCCCCTGCTCCTTCTAGCCTGGCGGCCTGGTGGGGCGAGACCGGCCGGGGGGCCGGGGTCTCGCCCCTGCTCCTTCTAGCCTGGCGGCCTGGTGGGGCGAGACCGGCCGGGGGCCGGGGTCTCGCCCCTGCTCCTTCTAGCCTGGCAGCCTGGTGGGGCGAGACCGGCCGGGGGCGGGGTCTCGCCCCTGCTCCTTCTAGCCTGGCGGCTGGTGGGGCGAGACCGGCCGGGGGCCGGGGTCTCGCCCCTGCTCCTTCTAGCCTGGCGGCCTGGTGGGGCGAGACCGGCCGGGGGCCGGGGTCTCGCCCCTGCTCCTTCTAGCCTGGAGGCCTGGTGGGGCGAGACCGGCCGGGGGCCGGGGTCTCGCCCTGCTCCTTCTAGCTAGCCTGGCGGCCTAGTGGGGCGAGACCGGCCGGGGGCTGGGGTCTCGCCCCTGCCCTCTAGCTGGCGGCCTGGCGGGGCGAGACCGGTCAGAGGCCGCGGTCTCGCCCTTGCCCCCCCTGTAGTTTTACCTTCTTGCCCTCGGGGGGAATTCCCCCTCTAACCCCGACGTGGCTGTTCTCTATTGGCCCGAGGCCTTTTGGCCGTAGGGGTATTTTGGTCATTTCACCCGCAGGACTTGGAAAAAACTATAAATAGACCCCCTTGGGTGCCTTGGAGAGGATCTTTTTCTTAGCTTCCTCCTCCCTTAGCTTCTTCTTGGTAGAGTGGAGAGAGCTCTCCAAGGCGCCTAGCCTAGCCCTTTGGTAAGGGAGGGGAAGAGCTCAGGTAGCCTTCCGGGGTAAGGTGGGACCTCCGTGCTAGAGCCGAGGGTCTGTTCATAGTCTCCTAAGTCTCCGGTCCGTGACGTTCTCTCGAGTGTAGTAGGTGTGAGGTCACCCTTTCAGGACCCCGAACTCCACAGAGGTCAATTTTGGCTTCAACATAGGACATAAGTACGTTGTTGCGATTTCCAACCCCTAGCTCGCGAGTATATTTCCTAGCTCGTGTGCTTCGCCCCTTCTTTCTTCCTCGCCCTTCTTTCTTCTTCATCTCGCCAATCTTCTTCAGCTCGTCATACTCACAAAAATGGTTGGAGACGACGCCAGTGCTCGCCGCCAAGCCCATGCCATCAACTTCGCTGATGCAGGCTTTCAATAAGTCGATCACAAACAGAACAAGACTTAGAGAATTTCAGGGAGAGACTTTGCCTGAGGGATACTCGGTCAGGCTCCCTAGTCGTAGCGAGCGACTAAATACTTATATTGAGGGCGCGCTGGTCCTGCCACTTCGGCACTTCAACGTCGGCTTGTGACTTCCATTATGGTCGGAGTATTGTGAGATCCTGCGAACTTCGGCATCGTCCCAGCGCAGATCAACCCCAACGGCGTCGCGATCATCATGGGATTCCTCTGCTACTTGCGCAAGGAGAGGGTCGTCTTCGACCTTTCGGTCTTCCGCAAGATCTTTGCCTTTGCCGCGACCGTCGAGGGAGTGGTGTACTTCAGCAGCCATGTCTGCACCTTGGTGGGAACGGCAAATAAAGTCCACCACTGAGAGCGAGTTGCTAGTCATCGTCGAAGGCGACTTCGATGGCGTTCTGGGAAGGCCGCACCAACCTGCCAATGTCGCCTTCATCCCGCCGATATTGGAGGGCGTCCGCGAGCAGCGGTGGGAGTCGTTCCGTGGTCGCCGGTTCGACGTGATATTTCTGGCGACTAAACGTCAACTCCTTGCTGGAGATTCATTCCAAGGAGGGCAAGTTCTAGCATGGATCACAGTTTGCATACTCGTTTCCCTAGCCGCAGCTTAAAACTGATATCACTCGACATTTTTTCAGTGTCGTGCGAGCTTCCGGATAAATCGCTCCCTCCGGCGAAGGAAGTCGCCACCTCACTGCATGAGACCAACCCGTCTCGGCTGATGTCGGTGCGAAGAAAAGGCTTGCCAAGGGCAAGGGGAAGGCCAGGGTCGCCGGGCCCTGCGACCAAAAAGGCGAAGGTGTCGTCGCCGCAACATGACGACCAAGAATCACTGCCGCTGGATGTTCGCTTCCCCACTTCCATCCCAACTTCAACTTGGGCAAGAGGTCGTTGAATCCTATGGTCGCTCGCTGGTGACATGGTCGGCGGACGAACATCTGGTGACGCTGAGCACCAACCTTCCTCCTGGTCGGCGGACTGGGAGGACAAGGGGGAGGCATTCACCATCCTCCACGCGTTGTATGGGCGAGGCGACGCCGAGTCGATGCTGGACCTCAGCGAGGAGTAAATTGCCCAGTAGGCATCTTGCTCGCTCGCGCGAGCCGTCGAGCTGAACCACTTTGCGGCGAGAAAGCTGCTGCAGATGACAAAGGGCCTTGAAGATCGTCAGCAAGAAGGCGATTGATCTCGGCATGGAGTCTGTCCGCTGGCGAGATTATGAGGTAAGTCGCCTCCTGCGCGCGATGTTGATGTTGCCAGACTTGGTCTTTTTGCTGATTTCTGTTCTTTGTCTCATGCTGCTGAGATAGAAACCGTCAAGAAACTTTCTGAGTATGAGGCGAAACTCGTCAAGTCTCAGGCCGATCTGGAGGCAGCCCAAGTCCGCGCAGCCGAGATGGAATCTCGCCTGGCCGTTTTAGAAACCGGCGCGAGTTTTTCTGCTCCTCAGCGCGGCCGGAGGACGGCGCTCACTATGCCATCAAGAGATCCTGCGTCCTGTGGGAGGAGAGGTCGTCGGTCCACCGCGAGATAGCCCGTGCGGCGGGCAATGTCGTGCTCGCAAGGCTGTCGATCAGTGGAAAACTCGACGAAGGGGAGAAGCAGTTCACCGTGGACGAGCTTGTCCCTGAGCTGCTCGCCGAGGAGACAACCTCCCCAGATCGCCTTCCTTCATCGTCGTCGGGCTCCAGCAGCAACGACAGCGTTAGTAGCAGCAGCGGTGGCAGTGGTGAGGAGGAGAGCGAGGAGAGAGGCGAGGAAGAGGAGGATGCCGACATTGGAGATGAGGAATATCGGCCTGATACTGGTGACGATGAGTACTAGTTGCTCGTCGATATTTGTCATGCTCGCACAAGGCAATTAGCGACATTTCTGCAATATACAACTTTTGTAACTTGTAACATTTTTGAAAGAAATATATATATACAAGTCTGAATTACCAACCTGTCGTTTTCTGCTTCCATGTTTGTTTGCTGATGATACCACTATAAAGGAAATAGTTTTATCATGAATTTTAAACTCATTGGAGCATTATGACCGTCCGATCTATCCTGATATTTCACCAACCGTATGATCAACCATACCTTCTCTCTCCAGTTTTTCCTAGGTCTCCTAAACCTAAGATAGGCAGCCTAAATCTATAAATTTGATAGGACACATACCCTATAACGTAAAGTTACAATTTTACCCTTACTATATTTTGAAAATATTAATTAAAATTTTGTATTATCCCTGACGCAGCTGCTGGAGACTCTGCCGCTCTGTAAGTGTCGCCAGCTCCTTAATCCGTAATCTCTGATTGCTTTTCAATATACCACGCTCAAATATATATATAGTCGAAGTTCCTATTCAGCCGTCGATGTGGGACAATTCAGAGATAAAATAAATCTGTCTCAATCTTAATTAACAGTGTCGTGCTGAACTTATTAAATCTCTCTATATATAAAGCGGCGGATGAGCAGCGGGACTGTTCATCTGCCAATTTATATGTAATCTTAATAAATTTAATGAATTTAATTAACTTAAGTAAATAAATTATTTTGATTTGGGACTTTGAACTGAGGTACTCTTATTAACCAAAATATTAAACACATTATTTTCCCTTTTAAAACAAATAAATAACTTATTAATCCGCCCGGGGCGGGCGGAGCCCGCAGTGAGGGGCGACGGAGCCCGCCGTCGCTGGCCGGGTACTGTGGCGCGGTTTCATCGGGCCGGAGGCCCGTGCCTGTCACTCGTGTATATATATATATATATATATATATATTATATAATATTATATATATATATATATATATATATATATATATATATATATATATATATATATATATATATTATATATATATATATATATATATTATTATATATATATACGAGCATCTTCGCAGGCTACGCTCGTGCTCGATGAGCATCTTCGCACGGGCTACGCTCGTGCTCGATGCTCTCGGGCGGCCTTCGGCCGCATCCAGGCGGGCTTCGCCCGCCTCCGAAAGGGTCCTCCCGTGCTAAATCCGTCGTTGCGGGTTGCGCCCGCATCAAAGCGGGCTGCACTCATCTCAAGACGAACAATGTCCGCAATATATACATATGAGTACTCAAAATGACCGTAAAAAAATATAAATCAATATTACAATTTTTATTTTATATAAAAAAATTGTTTTGTCGTAAAAACTTAATTTCACGCAATCTTTCTCTTCCGTCATCTCTCTCCCTTTCTCTCTCCCTCTCTCTCCTCCTCTCTCTCTTTCTCAACTCTCTCCCCTCATCTCATGCTCTCTCTCATGATCCAATGGATCTTATTTCATCTATGGTGTGCCTCCAAATACCTATATTGCTTTATATAATAAAGATATATATATATAATCTTAGTCATTCAACATGTGTCAAATTTTTGATCTCATTCATCCAATGAAGAGAGAAAATGAAGAGAAGCTACTGAATAAATATGCACCACTGTAATTCTATGCCATGAAAAAGTGAAAATCAGTGGCTAGTATTTGATATCAGCCCAAACAGATGGTATTGAGGGAGGATTCAAATGCTCCTAAGATCATTAAAGACACTAGTACAAGATGAAAAACTGCAGAAGTTACGGAATACAGAGGGTTTACAAGGAAAAAAATTTACTAACTCCTGAATGAAGTAAGATCTCTTGTTATTATTCTTTCTCGAGGTACAAGACTGCAAGCCCAGCACTACAATTATGATGATGAAAATAATTATCAAAAGGCTTCGTCATCATCGAACACCCTCGACCAGAACAATGCCGACATCAACATCCGGAGCGAATCAGAATCCAACATCTCATAATTCATCAATTTCAATAGCAAACCTCAACTTCTAAGAGAAACATAGAAAATATCAAATCCAACCATGAGCAGGAAACATAAAATTACAAAAGACATTTCACAATGCTTTTACATAATAGAAAATGGAAGCAAGATGAGTTTATACAATAGAAATGTTCGTGGTGTAGGATAGGCTCGTGAGTATACCGGGCGCCTAAGGACACAACGCTTCGACACTCAAAAAAATACAAGAGAATTCATAAAATCAAAAAACAAGTAAAAAGGCACAAAACTCTGGACGTCGTACCAAAACCTGCTTTTGTGTTGAACATGACATGGTTGGAGCCAAAAGGCACAAAAATTGACCACTCAGAGTTGCTTTATAGCCTGGTCGAAGCTGTCAGCATACAACAACACTCAAGCCTTTATCCCATTATGGAGGGGTCGGCTATATATATGGATCCTTTGTCGTCATTGTGCCTTATCTTTTGTCATAATCTCACTAAAGCCTAAGTACATCATGTCTTTCCTTACAGTTTCAATCAAGTCTTTATTGGTCTACCCATCCCTCATTTAACATGCCTAGTGACTAGACTCTCACAACAACTAACATGTGCCTCTAATGGTCTCCTTTCTACGTGTTCAAACAATCTTAGACGAGATTCTCGCATTTTCTCTGCAATTGGTGCTACTCCTGTCTTATCCCTGATACTTTCATTCCTAATTTTATCCAATCTCGTGTGTCCACACATCCACTAAGCATTCTCATCTCCACAACTCCCATTTTTTGCTCATGTACACAATTCACTGCCCAACACTCAGAACCATAGAGCATCGCGGGTCTAATTGCAGTACAGTAAAACTTGCCCTTAAGTTTTAGTGGTACTTTGCGATCACATAAGATCCCTAACGCGTCTCCCCACTTCAACCTACCCGCTTGGATTCTATGTGTCACATCTTTATCAATACCTCTGTCTTTTTGAACTATTGAATCCAAGATATTTAAAACACTCACTACGGGAAATATCTTGATCAACCAACTTAATAACGAAGTCATCTCTCCTTCTTGTAATGCTAAATTTAAGCTCCATATACTTCGTCTTTGTCATGCTCAACCTAAAACCCTTCTTTTCTAAAGTATATCGCCAAAATTCAAGTTTTAAGTTTACACCCTCGCACGTCTCATCAACCAAAACGATATCATCCGCAAACAATAAACACCAAAGTATTGCTTGTTGGATATGTCTGGTAAGCTCATCTAAGATAAGGGGTAAAGAGATAAGGCTTAAAGCTGAACCTTGATGTAAGCCAACAGTGATAAGGAATTCATGTGTTAATCCTCCAAATGTCCTCACTCTTGTCACTAAATTTGTATATTATTTTTGATTGTGTCATATATGATATATTTACACCTTTCTTTTCTAAAACTCTCCATAAGATTTCTCTTGGAACTTTATCATAAGCCTTCTCAAGATCAATAAACAACATATGCAAATCATGTTTTCTTTCTCGATAATTGTCAATGAGTCTCCTCAGGAGATGTATATCTTTCACGGTCGACCCTCCCTGACATGAATCCAAATTGATTCTCCGAGATGTTAGTCTTTTGTCTTAATCTTCTTTCTATTACTCGTTCTCATAGTTTCATAGTATGACTCATCAATTTAATTTCTCTGTAATTAATACAATTTGTAATTCTCATTTATTCTTATACAAAGGTATCAAGATACTTTCTCTCCATTGATCTGTCATCCTCTTTGACTTCAGTATTTTATTGAAAAAACATGTAAGTCACAAAATTCTTTCATTTTCTAGACATTTATATACTTTAATTGGTATATCATTTAGCTCAACTGTTTTTTCATTTTTCATTTATTTAAAGCATCTTTTAACTCTGATACTTGAATTTTACGATAAAACTTCTGTTCTTATACTTGTTTGATTTACTTAACTCTTTCATGTTAATTCATGTTCTTTCTTTCATTATCTTTTATCAATTCTATAATGAAATAAAGAATATTGAATTGAACTTGGAAGAGTTAAGTAAATCAGAGAAGTATAAGAACATAACGTTTTATCGTAAAATTCAAGTATTTAGAGGTAAAAGATGCTCTAAATCAAAT
>CM077151.1:16268895-16429349 GCA_039583875.1 Platanthera guangdongensis
CTGGTCTAACCAGTGGCCCAAAGGGTCCAAACAATTTTTGCTACAAACTAGACACCCTAAGCTACAATTTGCATGTTGGGCAGATTTCCATTCAGGGTCCCTAAGTATTTTTAAAATTAAATACATTAAATACATCAAATGTGACAGAAATGGAATAATATTCATTTAAATCCTAAGTATCTGATTGATGCCGCGCGAATCTTGGCGTAGATCAACGGCGCGGGGTCATCGTCCCCGATGAGCCAACGGCCAGGATTGCTCCTTCCTGTGCCGACTTCAAACGTCTGCCGCCGGCCACCCAGTCCCTTCCCCGGCCGGCCACCGCCACCATCACCTCCGTTGAGGTGGTGGCTATCGCCAGACGGCGGCACAGCCGCCGGAGGGGCGGATTCCGGCGATCCAACCAAGAAATTTCTCGGCCGAAAGCCATGAATTTTCTGAATTAGATCGGGCTCAATTGAGCCCGAACCTCGGCCCTAATAAAACCTAAGATCTGTCCATGAGAAAAGAGGAGGAGGAGGACCTTGTTGGCGGCCTGGAGACGAGCGGATCTGCGGGTTGACATGGTGGTGGCGCCGCCGATCGGATTTCTGCAATTTCCCAGTAAACTCGCCGGATTTCTTCAGTTAAGGATTGGGAAATTCTCCCCAAGCTCACTGGTGGTGTTTAAATCATCAGAGGGGGAGAAGAATGGAAGAAACTGCCATGGCCATCATGGCCATTAAAGGCTTGTTTCGGCCATGATGGTGGAGGCTGTAACTGCCCCTTGACAGCCAGGAAAATGGCTGGAAACTCCTCCCCTTCACTGGAGGAGATGAATGCTGCCATCAATGGGGACCATTGGCCTTTCCTTGGCCAATCTCCTCCTTCAACTCTCTTTCCCCTTTTCTCTCTCCTCCATTAGTGTGGGATGAAGCTTTCTCTCTCTTTCCTAGTCACCAAAACTGACCATGCTGACTCCCCAGCCTATTGGCAGCCCTTTCCACCCATAATATTTCATTATGTTGTGGTTAACTTAAAAGGAAAAAGGGGTTGAGCTTGGGTTGACTCATTTAGGCTAATTTGACCTAACTCTAGAATAGAGTTGACCTTGGTCAACATGACCATTTGAGTTGACCCCAATGGGTCCTTGGTGACCCATTGGCCTCCCCTAAGGTCTAGGAAGGGTTATGTAGGGTTACCCTGCACTTTGGAGGTCACATACCCTTAGTAAGGGTACTTTGACCAGATTAGGAGCTTGAGTTGACTTGGGTCAACCTGGCCTCTAGGGCTGACCCCAATGTGTCCTTAGTGACCCATTGACCTCACTTTAGGGTTAGGAGGGCATAGGTGGGGTCCTCTAGGCTAGGAGTAGGTCAATTGACCCTAAGTAGGCTAGTTTGACCTATTTAGGGCTAGGGTTGACCTTGGTCAATGAGCCTCTTTGTTTGACCCAAATGAGTCCTTATGGCTCTAATGGGCCTCCCAAGGTATTAGGGGTGTTGTGGTAGGGTCTTGGGGTCAAGGTGTAGCCCATGGTCATCCTAAACCATGGTTCAGAGTTCTACTATTTGCAGACCATGGTGATCCCCCACCTTTCTGTCCCCTATCTCTTGACTCATTACTGGCTTCCTAGGGTTTGTCATAACCTAGTCATGGCCAAAACCATTCTTAGGGGTCTAATTGGAAATGGGATGTTACAAGCTGCTCGGGGCATCTACAATCACGAACCGGCAGTTCCGTGATACGCCACCCAACCTCACGTGCAGCCCTACTCCCCCTTCGACTTCTTTCCTCTCCCCGGAGAACCCGAACAACGGTCCATCCGAGGCCAAAACCCTCTTGGCTTCCACTTGCATCTCATCGAAGGCCTTCTTAAAAATCACATTTACGGAGCTCCCGTTATCCACTAGGATCTTAGAGACCGTAAAGTTTTCCACCGCCGTCTGGATCACCAAGGCGTCGCAGAATGGATCCTCGTACTCTGGCATGTCTTCTGAAGAGAAGGTAATTTTTTCTAGCGGGGGTGGGGTCTGGGAGGTTGAGGCTACCCCCTTCCGGAACATGGTCTGGAAGCTCCCCTTCCGGGTGGCCTCGATCCCAATCCCCCCATGGATGGCCCCGATACCCCCCCGGGTTCCCACATCCACCCGGTCCTCACACCTATCTTCCGCCTCCCCCGGCTGCATTTCCTCGATCCTTACCGGCGGATCCTGCCTCCTCAAACCTCTGGCCTCTCTCATCTCCAAAAATTCTGGGCACGTGGCTGTAGCGTGACCTCTCTCCTGATGGAAATCACAGAAAGGCAACGCCACCCCACCCCTTCTTCCATCTCCTCTTCCTCTCCTTCCTCCTCGAGCTCCTCTCCCTCGACCGATCCCCATTGCCTCCTGCTGATGCTGAAAACGATCCCTCACTCCCTGTCTCCACGCCGGTTGATCGAACCTCCTTGGTTCTCGGAAATTATCTCTTCCCTGGAAGCCTCCTCCCAACTCATGGGGCGACCCTCATGAGGCCTCCAACCTATCCGGTTGTTCGGCTCTCGGGCCCCCCGATGATTCTGTCCCTGGTGCCCCTGGCCTTGGGGTTCCTCCCTCCTCTTCTCTTCTCTGTGCTCCCTCTGCTCCCTCTGCTTCCCTGTTCCTGGTTCCTTTGCATCATCCTCCGCCAACCTGGCTAACTTCCTTGCAAACGCCGGATTGGCTCTCTCGAAATCCGTCTCCTTTGCCGCCCTCTCCATGAGCTCCTCAAAGGAGAGGGGGGGCACCCTTTTCAACTCCATGCTGAAGAAACCTGGCCTCAGTCCCAGGGTGAATGCAAGCATTAGCGTATACCTAGGGACCTCCTGAACCTGGAGGATCTCTTCCTGAAACCGATCTACGTAGTGCCCCAACGTTTCATCCTGGCTCTGCCTTACCGAGAACAAGCACTCCGCCTCCTTCTTACGCTTCTTCGATGTTGAAAACCTCAATAAGAAACCCCTCCGCAGATCCTCAAAACAATAAATCGACCTTGCCGGTAACTGGTGGAACCAATCTCGCGCCTTCTCCTTCAAGGTGATGGCAAACAGTCGATACTTAAACGCATCTGTCATCTGTCTGATCGAAACCACATCCTCAAACCACTGCACATGTTGCACCGGATCATCCTTTCCTGAATAGTAGGACATGTCGGGCTCCCGGAACCCCTCCGGCACTGGAGCTGAGATGACAAGTTCACTAAACGGGCTCTCGCCGACTGCTTGCCGAGAGGGCACGTCCCGCGGCCTCGGCTGGCTGGCCCGATCTGCGAGACCGTGCCCAGGGAAGAGCTCTCGCACAGCTGCCTCCTTCTCGCCGTCTTCTGCCGGGACCTCCTTCCCGGGACGCTGGCCTGGGAAGAGCTCTCGCGCCGCCACGTCCCTCTCGCCAGCCTCTGTGGGGACCTCCTTTCTCGGGCGCTGGCCTGGGGCATTCTCGCCTAAAAGCGGGACCACCTCGATTGGAACCTGAGGTGTCGCCCACTCGCTCCTTGCCGAGAAGGCCAAGCTTATAGTTTGCATGACCTCTCGCCTGAAGTCCTCCAGCATTTTCCTCGTCGCCTCTTCTACCTGGGAGGGGGAACCTCCAGAACCAGATCCTTCTCCTTCGCCTCCTGTCATAGGACCAAACTCAAACTTTTCTTGAACCGGCTACTTCCACGCTCACCGCACCAGAACTGTTGAAGCCAAAATTTGACTCCGACAAGCGTTCACAAAATTGGGGCGTAGCCGACACCTACTAGGCCCAAGCTCGACCTCCGACTGGTCGTGAAGGACTAAGAACAAACTGGCCCAAAGCCGCAGCAGGGAGGTCCCACCGCTTACCCGGAAGGTCACAGAGAGCTTCCCTCCAAAGCCAAAAGCTGGGCTTGGAGTTCTTCAGAAGACTGTCAATTCCTCTCCCGAGTCTGAAAAAAGGTCCCTTCTGAAGAACCCCTATGGGCTTATTTATAGATTTCAGAATCTGAACTGCCAATAACAAGACTGCACCGGTCTGAAATTACCGGGGTACCCTTGGCTGGGTCTGCCAACAGCCAAACTCCGCTGTTCTGAGGAGCTATACGCAGTCCACCAAGGGTAAAAGGGTAAAAATACCCGGGGTAGGAGAGTAAAAACCCCTGCTTTGATAGGAAAAGCCTTCCCTCCCTCTAGCGAGAGGAAAGGCACCTGTCGGCGAGAAGGACCCACCGCCCGTCTCGCCGGAGCCTCTCGCCCTTGGAGGTCATCTCGCTTCTAGAGGCCCTCTCGCCTCTGGGTGGGGCCATTTTGCCCCTTGGAGAGCCCATCATCTCGCCGCTTGCGAGTGGGCCCTCCTAGTCCCCTTTGCCTATCTCGCTCTGTTTGCTTCTTGAGGGCTCTTTGCGAGCCCGATGTTGTACAGTGTCGACACAGAGGCTCAAGTGTCGACACAAAGGCTCTTTAATTACCGGGACCGGTCTTTTTACCGGTTCCGGTTCCAGTCCCAGTCCGGGACCGGTCTTTTACCAGTCCCGGTTCGGGACCGGTTTTTGAAGTGAAATGAGGGACTTCTTGGTCCCGGTCCGGGACCGGACCGGTCCCGACCGGGACCGGTCTTTAGCCGTCCTAACAGGTCCGGTCTCAATCGGACTGGTTAGGACCGATTTTTTTGTACACCACTAGTCAGAACGCACAACAATGGCACTCCCAGTGCGAACTCATGATGTGCGGAGTTCCTGAGAGAGCGCACACGTCTAGTGCACCCGCGCCCAAAGCTAGCGTGTGTGCAGTGAGTTGTTGTCGCTCACACCCCAGAGAGATTTTGTCGCGATCTCAACCATCTCGTCTAGACAATTCCAACATGGTCAATCTCGCGCAATACCGAGTCCGCCCGGTCTCTCAAACAAACACTGAAACGCCCTGCATGCCCCCTCCACATTCATGGCTGCTTCGGAAGGCACTCCGCGCATCATTCCAAAACGCGCTCTGCATCTCTCAGCTATGACAAAATCCAACCACTTATAAACATTTTATTAGAGAGGTGATATGTCGTCTTTGTGAAAGCTGATATTTATACTCAATGAATATTAGTTTGACAGAACAGGGCCTGATCTGTACGTAAAAATCTTACTGTCTGTTGTTGGTTTTAAATATTGATTGATTGTGCACTTAACTCACTCTTAAACTCAAATAGTTCTCTTTTTTTCGAAGAGTTAAAGAGTTAAAATAGTGACTTAATTAAGATATGATTCATGCGATCGTAACTGTTTGAGCGTTGAAAATATCAAATGAGTTAAAAAGTTAAAAATAGTGACTTAATTAAGATCTGATTCATGCGATCGTAACTGTTTGAGCGGTGAAAATAAGTCCCCCAAAGTCCAGACAAAGTCTTAACAAAAAAAAAAGTTAAAATGCATTTTTAAAATTGACGGCAATGTTAAATATTGTAAAGAATTAAAGATACAGTGCGGTGCATTTTGGTCATTTAACTCGGGACAGATCACTTTATTGTTCTTTTTTTTTCGAAGAAAGAAGGGTATTAAAGTAATTAAATACCGAATATGTTCCCCAAGCACAGTAGCTGTCCACCTCTTGTTCGGTGGGCCCCTTACGATCACTTGCGTCCAAACACGCGTCCTTTCATATATAGGTTTTAATTACGCAACCCACGTGGGAGGCGGGCCACAGTTTCACAAGACGACAAACAGTCACAGCGTTGCACGTTATAGCTGGCCCAAGAGAAGGAAAGTGGGCCCACGTGGTATAATTGCCTTTCGATGCTCAGATGCGCACTTTCATGTCGTATCCTATTCGTTAATCTCCCCGGGCACATTGGCCAGAAAAAGTGGGCCTAACCCAGTCAAATTTTATGATTTTTTTGGTTTGTTTTGGTGATTGTTAAACGCACATCAAGTTTGGCTATCCGCAAACATTTGATATCCGCAAACACGTGTTTTTCAAATTGGATATCCGCAACCATAATTGATAGACGCAAACAACTTTTTTTCAAATTTGATATTCGCAAACATATATGTTATAAGTGCTCATGAAAAAGACCAGATGAAGACACTTTGTGGTGCATTTTTAGAGCATCAATAATTTTGCAGGCATAGCAAGGAAAAAACATGGAGTCGGATGCTCAAGCTGACGCCGTTTTCATGGCTAACACCAATTTATGCTGTGAAACATGAAACCAGTACTCCTCTTGGTTGTTTTGGGTTTAAGTTGATTTGAAAAGCCAAAAGAGAAGAAGTTATAATCATTCAAAGATACCATGGTCAGATTGAGTAGACTTCAATGTACATTGACAGTGCGTGCTATGTTAATGTTCTCTAATGAATTCAAGACACTTTGAATGATTTTAGGGTTAAGTTATGATGCAAATGGCGTGTGCAGAATGCCGAAGGGTTCAGTATTTGTTGCTGCGTTCTTTATATTTGTAGTCAGACCAGATGTGCGAGATTTTTTCGGTCGCATTAGCAGAGCTTACAATTGTTACGGAAAATCGGTTCCATGTCATACGAAGAAACGATGATAAATTATTATAGGAAAATAATGAGATAACCTTCTTCTACGAGAGAGAGAGACGATTGTATCTTCAAGCTCATGGATCTGTAGAAGCCTGTTTCTCTTCCATATGCGCTCTTTTTTTTTGTAAAAACCACCGACGCTGCCGCAGAAGCGGTGAACGGAGCTTGAGAACCGATCCACGGTGGAGTCGAGGTTGCTCCGGAAGCAATTTATGGAGCCACCGCAAGTTGGGGGGATTGTGTCGAGATCTAGCCGGAGGAGTGCCATCGGCCAAAAGGAGAACGAGCAATAAGCGAGGAGCAGCAGAAAGGGGCGCTGGAATGAGCGCCGGACTCTGCAAAATGCCCCGGGAAGATGAGAAGGCTCTCTGTACATCCATAATGATATTTCTATGGCTAATTTCAAAAATTAAAAATAAATTTAAGCGCGGACTCCGGAGCAGCGACGGACGACGGTGGCGAGGTGAGTGCGGCGGGTTGCGGCGGCGGACGACGATGGCGAGGTGGGCTTCGTAGATCCGCTGGTAGCCGCGGCGATCCACTGGTTTGCGGCGGAGGAATAGCTTCCGTGGGGTGCGGCGCATGAGCGAGGTGAGTGCGGTTATTAAAACCGAATGCCCTAAAAAAAGACTTCGAGTGTTTGCGTTTAACAAAAGAGGGTTTGCGTTTAACAATCACCTTTGTTTTTAACAAGTAATTAATTCTTATTTAATTTAATAATATATTAATATGTACTTCGACTAATTAAAAATAATTTATAACGTTGGAGAAATACCGCAGGTCTTGATTGTTGACTATTAAAGGTTTTTTTTTTCGAATTAAGATGTGAAACATATTTGTTGTATCCTACTCAACATTTCTAGTAGACCGGATTAAATTAGGCTGCCTTAGCCCGTGAAGCGGTAGAGCCCGCGCCCAGTCGTAGAGTAAGCAGAATTACACAAAACAATTTTTACTTGAAAAAATCCATAACTTAGTAAAAAAATCACGTGATCGGTATGGTGTCAGTCAAACTTCACTATAAGCATTAGGTTACAAATCTACTTCAGAATCGGGTACGACAGACCGCTCCTCGTTACAATTGGGGATGCGAGAGAGTATAGTTGTCCTCGGTGGGCGACAGGTCGTCTCACACGAAGCTTAAAGGTAGTATCCTTTGGCGATGACAAACACTCTTGTGCACCGTGCGGGTGCTGAACACGGCCGCGGAACATGCAGAGTAATGTTGGTGAGGACTTGCGGGATGTTGCGCGCAAGGAGGCTTCTCTGAACGGCTCACAAGACTTTCTCTTAACGGTGAATTTAGGTGAATTTGTTGACGATTTCTCTCGTTATACTTGATTGTATCCCTTAAGAGAATGCTCTAAACTTTATTTTGTATTCACGGTCTTTTATAATGAGATTAAAACTCAATTTGACATTACTCTTAAAGTTCTTCGAACTGATAATGCTCAAAAAAATGGGGTCCCTACACATCAGCACATCTTAGCAAAATGGGGTTGTTGAGCACAAAAATCGGCATCTCTTAGATGTTACACACACTGTTCTCACACAGATGAATGTTCCCCGATCATACTGGGGACATGTTGTGCTTCATTCTTGCTATCTCATCAACTGTATTCTCTCATCGGTTCTTCAAGGCAACACCCCATTCTCGGCTTTACATCCAGGAGCTCAACCATTTTTTACCTCTCTGTGTTTTTGACTGCACATCATTTGTGCATTCTCCTTCTTCTGATCGTGACAAGCTTTCACCTTGCACAGCAAAATGCGTCTTTCTGGGCCACTGTCTGACCCAAAAGGGTTATCGGTGCTTTGATCCCCGGCTCAGGAAACAGTTTGTTTATGCTGATGTTACATGCTTTGAAAATATGGCTTATTTTTCTCGAGCTTCTACTTCCTCACTATCTGATGTTTCACCATCTCTTCACTTGTTTCCGTTCCTTCACCTACTTCTATTCCTCCTACACCATTATCTCATCTTCCCATAATAGTTTCTCAATCTTCGTCTCTGTCTTCTGATTCTCCTTTGTCTTCGGAGCTATTGCTGACAGTTCTTAGACCAGTAATCTCTCCGACGGATGGATCTACTACAAAAGACAAGTCAGATCTTGATCTTTTTATTGCTCTACGAAAGGGGGTTAGAACGTTCACTAAACATTTCATTCATGATGTTGTATCCTATGCTCGTCTATCCCCAACTGGAAGGAGATTTTCCCTTGTTCTCTCGGCAAATGTTGTTCCGGTTAACTATCAGGAGGCTCTTTTTGTTCAGCATTAAATAACGGGAATGGATGAACAAATGAAGACCTTAACCGAAAGGGGTACTTGGACTCTTGTCCCTACTCCACTAGGTGTGGATGTGGTTGGTTGTCAGTGGGTCTTTGTCATCAAGTTTCGTTTGGATGACACTATTGACCGCATAAGACTAGGCTTGTTGTCAAAAGCTTTACCCAAACATATGGTATAGACTTTTTTGATACCTTCTCCCCAGTTGCTTGCATCAGCACTATTCATGTTCTTTTATCTACAACGGTTAACAATGATTGGGAGATGTATTAGTCAGATGTGAAAAATGTCTTCTTGTATGGTGATCTATAAGTGGTGGTTTACATAGAGCAATCTTTTGGGTATGTTGCTCAGGGGGAGTCTCAGGTATGCAAGTTACAAAAGGTAATTTATGATCTAAAGCAAAGCCCACGGGGCTGGTTCGACAAGTTCATCATGGTTATCCCTCTGGTTATCTTCACTCGGAGTTCTGCTGATCGTTCTTGTTTTATTCGCAAGACTACTAAAGGACGTGTGGTTGTTGCTGTCTATGTAGATGATATTCTTCTTAGCAGTGATAATAAGAAAAGAGTTGATCTAGCAAAGAGACATCTTCGATAACAATTTGTTACAAAAGATATGAACTCTTTTAAGTACTTCCTTGGAATAAAACTCTTACGGAAACACAACTCTATGGTGCTTTCACAACAAAAGTATGCGTTAAATCTTTTGAAAGGAACTAGTCTTCTTGGGGTAAGACATGTTCGTTGTCCTATAAACATTGGTGATGACAAGAGTTGGACAGAGGATTCACCTCTTCTTTCAGATAGTACTATGTACATGCGACTTGTGGGAAAACTCATCCATCTAACTGTTGTCAGACCTGACATTTGTTATATTATAGGGAAAGTCGGTCAGTTTATGCAAGCTCCCAAAGAATATCATCTTCGTTCTGCCTTGAAAATTCTGGAGTATACTAAAGGGTCTCCAAAAAAGAAGTTATTGTTTCGAAAATATAATCATTTGAAGGTAGAAAGATATTTTGATGCTAGCTATGATGATAATAAAGCAGATAAAAAGTCTACATCTAGTTTTTGTACCTTTGTGGGAGAAAATCTTATCAGCTGGAAAAATAAAAAACAGTCAGTTGTGTCACGATCAAGCACTAAAGCTAAGTACAAAACATGACATTGACTGCTTGCGAGTTAAAATGGTTGCGTGCCCATATGCTTGACCTGAGGGAGATATATGACAATCCTTTACTCATGTTTTGTGACAACCAGGCTGCTATATATATATATATATATATATATATATATATATATATATATATTAAAGAATCCAATTTTTCATGAAACGACAAAATGCATTGAAGTTGACTTCCACTTCATCAGAGAAGAATTTTGAAGGATCGAACTGTACTTCATTCATCACTTTTGACAAGGAGCATGCAGACGTCTTGTAACGGCCCGGGTTTAGAGCTCAGAGGCCTACAACGTAACCGTGCAGCTTGTCTCGCCCCTGACCCCCGCTACAGAACTGCAGTACGTGCCACCCAAACCCATTTCCGGTCTGTTTCTCAACACGACGGGTTTTTGAGAATGTCAGGTTTCGAACCCAGCAGCTCCTTGATAAGGCACCTTCCACAGTACTCATCACCAGCTGAGCTGCAACTTAGCTGGTGATGAGGACTAATTTAACTAGATCTTTAAAACTAATTTACTCAAATATTAAAACTAATTTAACTAGATCTTTAAGTAATTTCTTAGCAATTAGAGAAAATAGTCTTACATTTATGATTTCATATGTGTAACATGATGGTGATAAAATAAATATTTCATTTGGTTGAGCTTTGAATTATCTTGCGATGATTTTTAAAGAAGAAACTTTTATCTCTCGATACAAGGAGTCTTAATATCTACGCAACCCTAGTTATCTCTAACTTAGGAAAAACGAAAATATTATGAAGTGCAAGAATCAAATTCGCTAGCATAAAAAGGAAATCTCTTTCACTTTTCAAAACTCAATAGATCTTGTGATACACGCACGTTTCTCCTCTCTCGACTCTTGAAACGCCGTGAAAATAAAGAAATGTTGGTTAATGATTCACATTGCTCATCTCTCGATTCTCGCACTGCGATAAACTAGCCCCTAAATTAACGTTACGCCGCTCTTCTCTCAATTCTCGCGGCGCAATATAATAAAAAGACATGATCCAACAATTTCACCATAAAAATCACAAGATCTATAAAGATAATCACAAAACAAACCCAAAATCAAAGATGTTCATCATCAAAATACACATACTACTCTCATCATGCAAGACTAGAGAGTTTTAGTTCATAACTGCGGGGAAATAACACAAAACTGAAGAGATCTTACTAAACATTTCGAAAGAAATGCGAATCTTCCCTTCTCCAGTGACGTGGAAGCGTTTCCTTCAGCCCGAATGTCAAGACTGGACTGGTTCTCCTTCACCGAATTCTCCCCCTGCAGTTTTTCTCTCCTCTAATGGCTGTCCAAGAATAGAATAGAATCCCCCCTTTTATGACTGAAATTTTCCTCTTTTAAACTTCCCTTTTTCTCCTCCTAGTGGGCCCCACATCAGTCATTTTAAAATGCTGAACGGATGCTTTGAAATAGGTTGTAACTGTCCAAAACTTGGCATTTTCGGATTTGAATTTCCTGTAACTGTCAGAAATGTTGTGAATATGTTGCAACATTTCTGGTTCTGTTTTTCTGCACAGTTTGACATGTCAGATTTGTTGAGAATATGTTGCAACATTTTTCCCAGATTTTTCACAATACTTAGCTTTCAATCCTTGACTTAAATTCTCTCCGAGTCCTATCATAAAAACATATAAACAATGAGAGTACAAACATTTTGACTCCAAATCATGCGGTAATTGGATTTTATCTACTTTTCATGCATAAATATCACATAACATGGCTAAAAAATGGTTAAAATAGAGATGAAGATAACTTCTTTTTGCGAAGTTATCACCCAATACGAGCAGAGATTTGTACTCCCAACCTGATAACATTCGCTTACCTATGGGTCGACTAACTCATTACCATTCTCAGAGCGGTTACATGAATGATGTATCCCCTCTTTCCAACTCTCCACACATTACCATTGCTTCACGACTCATCCATCTACCAAAAGGACCTTCTTGGGATGCCCCCGAGATGATATATATGTTGATTCCGTCATCCTTGCCAACCGAGGTGTTCATCTCGATCACCTTGCCATTCATCATCCTGATAAGTGAAACTTGTCTTATTTCCACTAAGTCTACTCTTTCCACTACATCATGCTCTATCATAAGGGTAAGTGCACTATCTTCATCATTTAGAGACATAAATCTCTATCTGTGCTGACAAATATTTCATTCTCCCAAAAATTACCGTCCTTTATGCCATCATCTCCGACCATCAACCCACTCACAAGGCCATGCAAGATCTTTTTCCCCGATCAATTCATGTGTATCGTGGGCAAGGTGTCAAATTCGACCATGGCTTCATATAGGGTCCCTTAAATAACCTCGATGGGAAAGGCAGTTCCTAAGAATGATACTCCACAATCTAATCTTACAGTTTCACCTGAGAACATTGAGGTATGGGTTTTTCACCTTCTCCTTTGACTCTCTTGATTTTTAATTTTACTTGAAACAAGGAGATCTTGACAATTTCCAAGGGGAGCCCGTTTAGCAAGCTATTGATTGTGCAATGGGACCTTCGGAGATCTCTGACCGCTTTTGTTGTTCTCTGCCACCAATAAGTTAGTTCAACCCCGACCACAAATATTTTAGGGTCCAACACTCAAGGATAAAAACTTGATGCACACTACATTATTAACAACAAACATAAATTACAACGCTGATTGACCTAAGTACTCTAGTTATTTATAGAAATAAATAAGGTGATTGTTAACCGCACCTTTCATATGGCTATCCGCACCCAATTTTTGTTTTAAAAAAATTCTTTTCTAAAACTTTACTCGCACCCCCATCTCCCCCATTTCGCGGAAGCCGCACTCCGTCTTCCTCTTCGCCGAGCTGCTCCCATCTCCGACATCTTCCTCGCGCCATCTTACTCTATTAGCTGTCTCACGCACATCACAAGGGGATATTTTCGGGTGCGTCAAAAAAAATATCGGGGTGCGACAAGAAAAAATGGAGGTGCGGTTATATTTTCGGGTTGCGGTTAACAATGGGGTGCGAATAGCCAAAACCGGGTTGCGGTTAACAATTGCCACAAATAACATGACAACCTTGGCACAGGTGAACTGTGCACCACCCAGGGACGTGGTCCATTGTTGTGCTCACTAGTGTCAAAATCATCTAACTTGAACGATGTATTTCACATTTGAACAACCTATGCCCCGTTCGGGAGAAGTTTTTTCTCTTTTTTCCGTTTTCTAAAAAACATCACCGTTCATAATATTGTGTTTGTTTTTTCCATTAACGAAAAACACAGCTCATCCAAAATGAGTTATTTTGCCATTTTAGAAAGTCAACAGTCCCAAAAACAAACACAATATTATGGACGGTGGTATTTTTCAGAAAATGAAAAGAAGGAAAAAAAACCCTTCCAAACGGGAAGCTAGATCTATCTAGGCTGATTTTAGTGACTTTTGCACATTCAGACTACTAACATATCACAATGACCAATCTCAATTGACTATGATCAATATGGTGAAAATTCATCTCTAACATGTCCTGATGGATAATGAAACTTAACAAGCTCAATCAGAGATGACTAACAAATCTAAAATCTTTTTAGTTAAACTAGGTTTGCTCAAGTTGAAAACATAAATCTAACCCATACCAAGGTCATCAAAAGGTTCAAACCACAACCAAGCCCAAAATAGTGCTCAACATAATGTGCAACACCTAAGGTGGGCTCACCAAGTTGAATTTGATACAATCAAGTTTGTAGTGGGTCAAGCATGGTTAAAACGCATGAAGTATCATTCATAAAGTGAATTCCTATATTAACATGGCCTAAGCGTTCACTCTAGTATCATGTGACGGGACCAATTCTAATACAGAGCCACTTAGCACAAATCGAACTTATATTGCGAAATCAACAAAACCGGTCCATTGAAATTTGACCTATTCTAAATTATAGAGTTCTCTCTCAAATGCATGCCACCCATTCCTTTCACATTCGGATCAATTGGCCCAAAAGCACATTGTGCGCCAGCAAAATCAAACCCAAATTAGCTATAGTATCCCACGTTCATTGCAAATGAGCAATTAAAGTTATTAAGAACAAGTTATACTAATTGAGACTCAATTGGATATCAATTGAGACTGCACACATAAATTGAGTTAAAATCGGCTCGATCAAACTTATGGCTTAAGTTGGTGTCATATCAGGTGCATGCACACCCACATGAAATCCAATAAAAATTACAACACAAGTTGGGCCATCTTGGATGCATCAATTTGATGGAAAACACTTAGAATTCTCTAGTCTGATCAGACCTGAATTGGGACTTTATAGTCATTTAATACACGTCGCCTGAAAGCCTTTGCTTCAGATGCACTCAAGCTAATCAAACCCTATGTGAGTAACAAACAAATTAAAGCTCCATCTTTGTTGCACACATAAATTGAATGAAAATAAAAGATTTGTTTCTTTTCTTTATATTTAGTTCACTTTATAAATCTCAAAAACTTAATGAAATGGAATAATTTTTTTACTTGATGAAATTCATTCCCTTTATACCCCTACCTGATGAAATTCATTATTTAAATTGTTTCCATTTTAAAATTTTATAAGGTGGGAACCATGTAGCATATAGGAGTTAATGCTTATTGATGACACATAACTCTTCCTACCCTCATTTAATAATCATTATTTCTATGATTGAGACATATATGGTCTAAATAATTTTTGTGTAATTAAATTATTTATGCACAAAATTCCCTCTATGTTTTTTTAGCTTCCAGCCAGAAAGTCAAATCAAACCAATATGAAATAATGTGTATAATATATATTTATTAATGTCATTAATATAAAATAACATATATTTATATTGTACTTTCTCTCTAACTTATTTTTGCTATGCATGAAAATGCAAATTGTGTGTAGTATTTGGAATATTTATTGATTGACTTTAAGTGAGAATGGAGAGGCAATTGTGTACTTTTGCGTGATATTCCTTCTGCTGCTCACTATAATAATGTGTGGGCAGTGACGGATTCAAAAAATTAATAATGAGAATGCATAATTTTTTTTAATGTGTCATCGGCTTCTAAAAAATTTAACATGGGGGGGGGGGTGTTGGTCATCAACTTCTTTTTTAAAAAAATTTTAAACGTTTCCATCTTATCGAAGTTGTTTCTCCCTCATCTGACCACCGTTTTGACGTATACGTAGTCAAAATTCATTGGCTCGACGAGAGGAATCCAAATATACTAAATATTTTAAAAATTAATAGGGGGAGACAGTGTCCCTAAAGCTCCCCTCTGAATCCGTCCCTGTCTGCGGGAAATCAAGACTCCTTAACCAAATCCAATTTTAAGAGAACTATATATATGCTTTTATTGAGTGCTTATAATAAAATGATACGAGCATTCGACAGCTGGCACAAAAAAGCATATATGCACACCACTGATATATAGGCTCCGTTTGAGAGGACTTATTTTCACCGATCAAGCGGTTACGACCGCATGAACCGGATCTTAATTAAGGTCCGGTTCATGCGGTCGTAACCGCTTGACCGGTGACAATAAGTCCTCCCAAACGGAGCCATAATCTTGTGAGTTTTTTAAGTTCTTACTTAAATTTATTTGTTAAGGACGAGTAATTAATAAATTTTTAAAATTAGCAACTAAAATTTTATAAATGCATACACTATTAATTCAAAGAAAATAATTTATTCTTCTACTTATCCTCCATATTTGTTCTTCTTCTTAATTTCAAAGCCAAATACAAATATAGGGGCCCAACTAATTAATAAAAGCTTAATATTAAAAATATAAATTAAAAACGCGTTATTCATATTTTTAAAAAATGACGCCATAAAGCAGAAGCCAATAAGCTATTTGGTGTTTAATATAGCCCTTTTTGGCATGGTGGTGACAGTCGTGAATGTGGTGGTTATAAACTGCCGTTCCTGAATGTCCGATCTCACCGAAGAAACTTCATCCACTTTTATATTCAAAACTAGTTTTATTTTCTTGGTGGCCGTCATAACCATCGTTTTCCAAAACTTGCATTCTATAATGATGACGTCTTGATCCAAACTTATTGATGCAAAAATGTCACGCCAAACGAATCCAACAACTTTTCCAACCTAGGTCTAGAATTTCCGTTGTATTGACACATGGAAAAACGAACGGTACTGATTAAAACTAAAAAAAAGGAATGTTATGTACCCATTCAAACCCCGCTTAATCTCCTAGGAGATCGAATTTGAATCTCTTAGGAGATCCCCCCCGGAAAGGTACTGATTAAATGATGATGAATGAATATATCAAAATAGCCCTAGTTTATTGAAAAAAAATTTAGGTGTGTTTCTCTCATCTAAAATCACCGTGGGAGCGCATCAAACCGTTGATTTCTGGAAAAATAATATGATGGATCGAAATACTGACAATACTGATAATATTTTTAGAATACCGCAGTATTCCGTGAAAATAACTCAGACGTAAGATATCAAATCATACGACCGTATTTAATCCCTCACCTAAAATAAAATGAAAGAAACACACCTAAAATTTTACCGAAAATTTTCTGTGCGGTACCCCCACGGAGAGGATCGTGGGAGAAATATAAAAACCTCCTATGATTTTTATTTTTTCACAAAATAAGTCATGAAATTTTGATATATGTATTTTTACGCTCATTTTAAGTACCCATATGACTATATTTTGAGGGTAAAAATACAATTATAAAAAGGTGGTGTTGCAATGAATGAAAATCCAGTTGTATTATAAAAAGGTGGTGTACCCCATTTTTACAGCTATCCCTTCCTTTCCGCTCCTAATTAATTTCCAGCAAAATTTTTGGCCGAGCCTTATATTCACTCCGGCGACCTTTCCGACAAAGGTTGCACGGTGTGGGTGGCGGCGGAACAGGGAGGGGACGACTCTTACCGTGATCTCATGCAACATATTCATCGCTGGACGGAGGCAAAAATGAAGCAAAGTTTCTAAAGTCACGAGTTCCATGAGGGAGATGAAGGTGAGGAAGGAACCCGGAGTCAGTTGGATGGAGGTTCCCCTCACTCTGAAAATGAGAATTCACCGGTGATGATTTATGGGCCAAGAGTGAAATTTGACAGAGGACCTGCACTTGCATTCAACCTATATTCGATTGTAAAGGAGAGAAAATCAATCCAACTTTGATTTATGCTCCGTTTTGAGGGACTTATTTTCACCGATCAAGCGGTTACTACCGCATGAACCGAACTTTAATTTTAATTGTGAATTTCTTCGCAAAATCATGTTTTTTCCAGGAATATGAGCATGTAAAGGATGCCGTTTTAGAGAAAAGAGAGTGTACAATCAGAATTTTGGGCAATAGAAAGAGAGAATCGTGATCTTGTGATAATTGTTGTAAATGCTTTCGTTTGTTTACTGGCAGATTTAGAAGATGCTTACCGGCTCTGGGCTTTAGGCTCCATTTGGCATGGTAGTGGCGGTCATGAATACAGGGTTAAAATGTCATTTGTTAACGCCCAAATAATAAACTTCACGAACTTTTATGTTCAAACAGATGAAGTTTGTTAGGTGATCCTTAACAAATGACGATTTAATCAATGTGTTTACGACCGCCATCAACATAGTCATCGCTTTTAATAATTCAGATAGTCACTGCAACTACTACAAAAAGAAAGGTCATGAAATCAATGATAACTCTCTTTTTTCTAGTACCGCTTTTAATAACTCTTTTTTTTCTAGTTGTTTCTCTCTCATTTGACCACCGTTTTGACGTATACGTAGTCAAAATTCATTGGCTCGACGAGAGAAATCCAAATATACTAAATATTTTAAAAATTAATGGGGGGAGACAGTTTCCCTAAAGCTCCCCTCTGAATCCGCCCCTATCTGCGGGAAATCAAGACTCCTTAACCAAATCCAATTTTAAGAGAACTATATATATGCTTTTATTGAGTGCCGATAAAATGATACGAGCTTTCGACAGCTGGCACAAAAAAGCATATATGCACACCACTGATATATAATCTTGTGAGTTTTTTAAGTTCTTACTTAAATTTATTTGTTAAGGACGAGTAATTAATAAATTTTAAAAATTAGCAACTAAAATTTTATAAATGCATACACTATAAAATCAAAGAAAATAATTTATTCTTCTACTTATCCTCCATTTTTGTTCTTCTTCTTAATTTCAAAGCCAAATACAAATATAGGGGCCCAACTAATTAATAAAAGCTTAATATTAAAAATATAAATTAAAAACGCGTTATTCATATTTTAAAAAAATGACGCCGTAAAGCAGAAGCCAATAAGCTATTTGATGTTTAATATAGCCCATTTTGGCATGGTGGTGACAGTCGTGAATGTGGTGGGTATAAACTGTCGTTCCTGAATGTCCGATCTCACCGAAGAAACTTCATCCACTTTTATATTCAAAACTAGTTTTATTTTCTTGATATATTCAAAACTAATGATGTCGTAAAGCAGAACCCTAAACCCTAAACCATAAACCATCGTTTTCCCGAACTTGCATTCTATAATGATGACGTCTTGATCCAAACTTATTGATGCAAAAATGTCACGCCAAACGAATCCAACAACTTCTCCAACCTTTATTGAAATAATGGCTCTGTTTGAGAATTTTTTTTTGTTCGGACTCCTTTCCAAAACCTAGGTCTAGAATTTCCGTTGTATTGACACATGGAAAAATGAACGGTACTAATTAAAACTAAAAAAAAGGAATGTGATGAACTCATTCAAACCCCGCCTAATCTCCTAGGAGATCGAATTTGAATCTCCTAGGAGATCCACCCGGAGTCTCGGAGATCGTATTTAATCCCCCACCTAAAATAAAATGAAGAAACACACCTAAAATTTTAAGTCCACCCTAGACAACAAAGTCCACTGTCATTGTCGGTGTTTTATAATTTTTTAAGAGGCGAAAATATCCACCCCGAAATATTACACACACACACACACACACATATATTCACACGGGCTACGCTCGTGCTCGATGCTTTCGGGCGGCCTTCGCCCGCCTCCGAACGGGCTTCTCCCGTGCTCAATTCGTCACTGCGGGATGCGCCCGCATTAAAGCGGGATGTACTCACATCAAGACGGGTAGTGCCCGCAATATATACATATGAGTACTCAAAATACCGTAAAAAAATATAAATGAATATTACAATTTTTATTTTGTAAAAAAATTTACATTTTTCATAAAAATATTAATTTCACGTAATCTTTCTCTCCCTTCCTCATCTCTCTCTTTGTCTCTCCCTCTCTCTCTGCCCCTTTCTCCTCTCCCTTACCCAATCTCTCTTTCTCTCTCCCTCTCTCTCTCCTCTCCTATCTCTCTCTTTCTCTCTCCCAACTCTCTCCCCCCATTTCATGATCTCTCATGATCCAATGACTCTTGTTTGATCTATGGTGTACCTCCAACATGGTGTGCATAAAAACCGAGCCCGGCCCGATAAAAGCCCGGCTAGGCCCGGGCTAGGCCTGCCCCGGGCTCAGACCGGGCCATGGGGCCTAACAAGGCCCCATATATGAGCATTTGCCCGGCCCGGTACCCGGCCCGGGCCAGGCCAGGCAAAGCCCGGTTTCTAGGCCCGGGCTAAGCCCGGGGCCGGGCAGGGCAAAGCATGGGCCCGGCTCCTTCACGCCTTTGCGAACTGCATCTTTTAGGTGTATTTTCAGGAGAAGTGCTCGACATAAAAGTTGTAGAACTCGATGATATCTACAACTTTCATGTTGAACACTTTTTTATTTGAAACCGTTTAGGCCCCCGATTTGACCCCCGAAAAAAATCAGGCGGAACATTTCAATATTCCGTCTGATTTTTTTCAGTGGCCAAATAGGGGGCCTAAACGGCTTCAAATAAAAAAGTGTTCAACATTAAAGTTGTAGATATCATCGAGATCTACAACTTTCATGTTGAACACTTCTCCTAAAAATACTTCTAAAAGATGCAGTTCAAAAAGGCGCGTATTTCGTTTTTTAAAAAAAATTATTTTTTTAAAAAACGGGCCCGAGCTAAGCCCGGGCCCGGCCCGGCCCTGAGGGCCTTAGCAGGCCCCTCCCGGAGCCAGAAGCCCGGCCCGACCCGACTGTAATCAGGGCCCGGGCCCGAACCCGGTTCGAAAAAGCCTGGCCCGGGAGGCCCGGGCCCCTCCAAATACCTATATTATTTTATATAATAAGATATATATCTTTACTATTATAATAGAAATATCAAACTATTGAAATAAAAATTCATAGAATTAATTTCTGCCGTCCAATCTGAATGCATTATTCAACAACCGTCTGATCAAACACATCCTCTCTCTCAACTTTTTACTAGGTCTCCTAAACCTATTATTATGATGTTCTAAATTTATTTAAAATTAAAATATAGGCTGCCCGCTACCGCCATATATATACGCACAGGGCCCGGGCCCGGACCCGGTTCGAAAAAACCCAGGTCCGGGAGGCCCGGGCCCCTCCAAATACCTATATTATTTTATATAATAAGATATATATCTTTACTATTATAATAGAAATATCAAACTCTTGAAATAAAAATTCATAGAATTGATTTCTGTCATCCGATCTGAATGCATTATTCAACAGCCGTCTGATCAAACACATCCTCTCTCTCAATTTTTTACTAGGTCTCCTAAACCTATTTCTATGATGTCCTAAATCTATTTAAAATTAAAATATAGACTGTCCGCTACCGCCATATATATACGCACAGTTCGCACGCTTCCAGCCCGCAGACAACCCATGTCAGCGCGATAGGAGGAACACTCCAACAGGGAATCCTGACTTTGGTTTATATACGTAAAAGTGCAAGCAAAATAGACGGTGTGGGACTATTGGAATAGGCGGATGAAAAATGGCGGGCTCTGCTACTTTGTCTGCTTTTTCTAATTTATTTTTTTGGAAATACGCAGATGAAAAATAACGGGCTCTGCTTCTTTGTACTCATAAACCATAATGAACAAGGGCGGATGAGCAGCTAATGTTGACTGAAATAGGTGGATGAACAGTGTCGCTACACTGTATTTTTATTTCTCAAAAAAAATTCTTAATAAACTTTTTTAAATTGTTTTTTAGATTTATAAGAACTATCATGCGGGAAATCAGGAGTGGACGAAGCCCGCCGTCGCAGGTCGGGTACTATCACGCTTGCCAAAGGGGCGGAGCACCGTGTCGGGCACGGGCCTCCGGCCCTCGTGCCCCGCGCGACAGTACCCAGTCGCGGCTGCGGACTTCTCCCGTACTCGATGCTCTCGGGCGGTCTTCGGCCGCATCCATGCGGGCTTCGCCCGCCTTTCCTCCCATTTCATCTACCTCATTTTTGCGGAAGTCGCACCTCGTCTTTCTCTTCGCCGAGCTGCTCCTGTCTCTGACATCTTGCTCGCGTTATCTTACTCTATTAGGTGTCTCACGCACACCACTACGAGATATTTTCGGGCGCGTCAAAAAAAGTATCAGAGTGCAACAAGAAAAAAACGGGGTATGATTATATTTTCGGATTGCGATTATCAATGGGATGCGAATTGTCAAAACCAAGTTACAGTTAATAATCGCCCTCATAAATAGTGTTTGATGAGCACTTTCGGTCTCAGGTTCAAACTTTGACATGTTTGTTGAATTATTAACTTCTCAGTTTGATGTTAAAATATTTTTTTAATAAACTTTATTTCAGCAGATTAAATTTTTTGGGGCGTTTATATTGACAGCTCCTATATGACTAATGACAGCCCAAAGATAATAGTAACGAAAAAATTGCTATTGGCAGTCCGATAAATATTGACAGTCTAAAAATTAAATTTTAAAAGCCATTTTTAAGAAAAGTGTTCAACAGGAAAGTTGAACATAAGTCTGCTATATTGCATTTTTAGAAAGAGTGTTCAACATAAACGTTGTAGATCTCGTCGAGATCTACAACTTTCATGTGGAACACTTTTTCTAAAAATATCATATAGGAGACCTTTTTTCAAAAGACGTGTGTTCCACGTTTTGTATTGCTATTAGCGGCCTTTATATGTCTGTTTTTTTATTATTTTGTCGTGCTGCCAATAGTCAAAGCTGGGCTGCCAATGTAAATACTCATTTTTTCCTTTTAATATATAATGTTGCTGTCTAACTCGACGTCCCGATCGGAGCGGAATAACCTAGCTCTCGAAACGGTCTAACTCGACATCCTGGTCTAACCACGTGATCGAATCTGTGCCGGTCGAGCACCCGATCGTGTGCGGGCTCGCGCGTGCCTAACCGTGTGCGGGTGCTTGCGCGATTGCATGCTCCGGTGTGTACGCGTTAGGACGTGTGTGCGCTTGGTTGATTGTGCATGCGTATTCGGGCGCGTCGTATGGTTTTGGTTTTATTGTGCGACGTGCCTTTACGTGCACGATCTGGGCAAAAAATGTTTAATTTGTAGATTTTTAATTTAAGACCGATCTTACTTTTTTATGTCAGGGTTCGAAGCGTACTGCGAGACCAACGCGTCTGCGTTCCTCCCTTACCAATGATCAGGTTGCGATTTGGAGGAGAAGATTTGGTCTGTCTGCCGACCTTGAAGTGAAGATACCGCATGCCGAAGAGAGGGTTCAAAATCCTCCTTGCGGTTGGTTGAGGATCTGCGAGACTACTTTGAGATCGGGTTTCTGATTCCCCCCAACGCGAGTAAGTGATCGAGATTCTGAAATTTTGCGGCGTGCCGATTTCCCAGTTTACTCCCTTGGGGGTAGTATGCCTCATGGGGTTGATTGTCTTCTTTCGTGAACATGCCAGGAAACTCTCTTTGGACTGCTACCGAGATTGCTGCGACATTCGCTCTGATGGTGGTGAGCGTGTGGAAAATCATTGGAACAAGAGCTGACTTGATTTTGAGACTCGGACGGACCGTCGTCATGGAAATACTTTATTTGAATACGTCAAGAATTCTTGGGGCTTGCCGGAGCTGTGGAATACATTGTCTGATCGTTGTCGTCGCCAAAATGGAAAGAGCGAGAGTTTTCCTCAGTGTTAGGATTTTCAGAGGCTCGTGAGTTGGCGAACAGTCTGTTCAATATTTCTTCGTTTGTGGAAGAGAAATGATTGTTGCGGTGTGACATTTCTTCAGATTCTGGGCGGATTACCGAAACATCTTCGGATTGCGGTCGGAAGAGGAAGGCCACTGCAGTCTCTCGTGGTGGCGATGGTACAGTGCTTTGTTCAGTTTCTCAGGGTAAAACTACTCCTTCTAATGGTCGAGTTGGGCTTACTTCCGAGGTATAGGTACTCGGATGTTCTGCCCCTCGGGATCCTCCTGCAGAGGCGCCTGCTCCTAGGTTGTCTTCTTCGTTAAAGGCGATGAATGGAGTGGTAAGTGAGTTTAATTATTTCTGGTTCTCCTCCATTATTGCATTTGTACTAGGTTCGTGATGAGATCTAGAGCAAGGGAGGTGGAGCCTCAGATGGAAGACGTTCGGGAGCTGTCCCTTAGGCATGGAGTTTCTAAGACTTTTCTTCTTGTTAGCAGGAGCTTGGGATGCGACGTATCCGGCCTTAGCTTTGATGATATCTCTGACGACGAGAGTTCTGATGTCGACGCGGCTAATATGTAGCAGTGTTATATTAGCGTGTTTTCTTTGGTTGAGTCTGTTCTATGTTTGTCTTTTGCTTTTTGTTACGCCCAGTGCATACTTCTTATCATCCTTTGGTGATTTTATATAGTGCAATTGCTGGAGAGTGTATAAATCTGATCCAGGTATTACAAGGAGTGTGCTATCTAGAGGCAATTGCTATAAGGAGCACGCTGAGCGGAGACAGTTGTTGTGAGGAGTGCGCTGCCCGGAGTCAGTTGCTGTGAGGAGCGTGCTGCCCGGAGGCAGTTGTTGTGAGGAGCGCACTGCCCGGAGACAGTTGTTGTGAGGAGCGCGCTGCCCAGAAGTAGTTGCTGTGAGGAGCACGTTGCCCGGAGGCAGTTCTTATGGGGAGCGCGCTGCTCGGAGGCAGTTGCGGTGAGGAGCGCGCTGCCCGGAGGTAGTAGTTGTGAGGAGTGCGCTTCCCGGAGGCCTGTTGAGGTGAGGAGCACGCTGCCCGAAGGCAATTTATGTGAGGAGCGCGCTACCCGGAGGCAGTTGCTGTGAGGAGCATGCTTCCCGGAGGCAGCCATTGTAAGGAGTGCGCTGCTCGAAGGCAGTTGCTGTGAGAAGCGCGCTGCCCGGAGGCAGTTGCTGTGTGGAGCAAGTTGCCCGGAGGCAGTTGCTGTAGGGAGCGTTCTTCCCGGAGGCAGTTGCTGTAGGGAGCGCGCGGCTCGGAGGCAGTTGATGTAGGGAGTGCGCTGCCCGGAGGCAGTTACTGTAGGGAGCGCGCTGCCCGGAGGCAGTTGCTGTAAATGTAAATGGACGCCTTTGTAGTTTGGCGAAGTGAATATGCATTTCAAACCGCACGGATGGAGCTCGCCTTCTATAGGCCTGAAATAAGAAAACTTTTAAAGTTATTAGAGTTACAGTCGTGAGACTGTTCTTGTGGAAATTTACATAACGAATTCATGGGAAAGTAAAATTGATAAACACTACAATGAGCAGAGCCCCGTTGACAGGTATGAAGCTTTCTCTTATCCTGGTTGACATAGGGGTTGCCCCTAGTCCGTTCTAGCAAGCAGTTGGCCTTTTTCCTGTCAGCGGACTTGGTGCTTAGCCCCGTAAAAATCTCCCCAGGAGGCCTTGTTTGATGAGATATTCGATCTCCTCCTTAATCTTTGAGCAATCTTCTGTGTCGTGTACTCGTCCAGTGTGGAACTCACAGTACTTTGTTTGGTCCCCCCACATTTTTAGCGAGGTGTCTGGGCTTGCGGAGCACCTCGCTGCCTTGGATTGCGTAAAGCATATTTGTTCTGGAGGTATTGAGGGGCGTGTATTTTAGGTGATGTTGAGGTCGTGGGTTGCCGCGACATTCACTATTCTTCCCCAGGTCTGATGAAGCTTCTTATTCCCTTCTCCTTTTTATGTCTATCAAATTGTTTTTGATGTGCCTTAGTTGCTTCATCAGCTGTGCAATCTGGGCTTTGATTTATCGTATTAGATCATGAAAACTTGATGTTGTTTTTTTCATTAATGCTGAATAGAAGCTGTCAAGGCAGAGTCCTCCTAAGAGGATTCCTCATAGGAGCTCAGGGCTGATGCCCGGGATCAGTCGTGCTTCTATAGTAAAACGACGGAAAAAATCTTTGAGGGTTTCTCCTTCACTTTGGCGGATCCCAGACAAGTGGGAAGAATCTTTAACTATTCGACGGCTGGCGATGAATTGGTCTGTTAATTGTTGTGATAGTTCTGCAAAATTATTTATCTCCCCCTCCTTTAGAGATGGGAACCAGGTGCGAGCTTGTCCTTTCAAATTCGCCAGGAAAGCTTGGCGTAATAGTTGATCTGGGGCATTGCAAAGTTGCATCATGATTGCGGAGTATCTGACATGCTCTGACGGGTCACTTGTACCATCGTACGTCTCGAACTTTGGGATCTTGAAACCATATGGGATTGGATGTGTCAGGACCTCTGGTGCAAATGGCGAGCAAGGCAGCTGGCCGAAGCGGCACTTCGCTTGGATCGCTCGTGCTCTTCTGCGATTAAGCCGAGAACTTCTTCATGCGTGATCCTTTCATCGAGGTCTGCTACTTTAGGGCAGTTGCACTGATTTTAAGCTTATGATTCTCTGGCAGGACGGGCTTCGCGGCCTTGAATATCCACGGGGGGGGGGGGGGGGTTCTAGTTCAAACATGTTGACAGGAAAGTGAGAGGGAACTGGACCGACGTGCCCCACAATGGTCATCCCTTCTGCAGTGCGGGTAACTTCTCCCGCCATAGTCTCTAGTCACGAGTACCGTTGTATTGATGGTACTATCTCCTGAGGATGTTGAAAACTCGTTTCTCATAGACAGCGCCAAATTATTGTGGTATAACTCGACGTCCTAGTCGGACCGGAATAACCTGAACTGCCTTAGCTCTCGGAACGGACGAGCGCGCACACAGTCAATAAAGTAGGTCAATCGTACACACGAAGTTTTAACGTGAAAAAACTCTTCAACCGGGTAAAAAACCACGTGACCGGATCTGTGCCGGTCAAAGTCCACTATTTCCTGACTGTTACAACTTGTTTGTGAAATCGAGGATGACATGCCACCTCTCGTTAAAGTTTTGAGGTGAGAGAATATTTGGCACTCGGCGGACGACATGCTGTCTCGCCGAGAGTTTGTTACAAATTGCACTTAACGTTGATGGGTTTCGCTTAGCGTCTTGCTGATTTTGAGCGCGAAAGCGGAGTGCCTGAACTTGCGGTTGCAGAGGCCACTTGGAAATTGAGAGATTGGGCTTCGTTGGATGGCTTTAACTTGGCTCGTATGTGGCCCGAATGCGGCTCGGGTGCGGCTTGGGTGCGGCTCAGGTCCTACTTGTAGGAGAAATTCGACAGAGCTTTGATATGAGGAATAAGAAGATTCAAAGAAAAAAGTGAGAAATGAGGAGAGATGAAGCTCCTTTTATAGGCTCCACGGGGTGGTTACGGTGGTTATGTGGCTATCTGCACACCATAACCACCCAAAATTAATATTTTTTCATAATTTAAGGGTACGTATTTATGATAATTAATCATGCTATTTGCACTCAAAATAAATCAATAAATTATTAATTAAATCCCCCCACTAACACGGTGGTTAGTGGGTGGTTACAAGCGAATTGGACGGCGGGGAGCGACTTCGAAAGATCGGATGGCATGGGTGGAACACCACGGGCGGTCGGAGAACTTGCCGCCGAATTCGCCGGCGAGGGGAGGACCGCTGACGGCGGACGGGGAGGAGCGGCCGGCGCTGCCGCCTCCTTTGGCCGCGCGCCGACGACCGAGGTAGAGTAGCCCACGCGCCCGTTCACTTGGTCGCGTCCAACAGCTGCGGGAGGGAGCGGCCCGGGCGGCCGCTCTCTCGGTTGTGGCCGGCGCGACTGTTGGCTCGGTCGCGGCCGGCGCCCGAGGGAGCGGCATGCACGGCCGCTCCCGCGGCCACAACCGGAGGACGGGAAAGAGCAGCCCGCGCGACCGCCCCCTCGGCCGCGACCGTCGGCCAAGAGAGAGCGGCTCGAGCGACCGCGACCGGCGGCCGAAGGGGAGCGGCACTCGCGGCCGCTCCCTCGACCGCGGCACTCGTTGTCGCTCCCTCGGCCGGCGGCCGGCGGCCGAGGGAGAGCGAACCCTGGCGGTCGCTCCCTCGGCCGTGGCCGGGGGCCGAGGGGGAGCGTCGGCTAGGGCCGCCCCCTCACCTGCGCGTCGGCGGCCGGCGCGACGCGGGAAGGCGGGGCGACGTCCAGGGAGGAGGTCGGCCACCTACCGTCGGCGAGGCGGCGCTCGTGGCGGTTCATCCATTACGCGTGATGGGATCGGCGTGCGGGGGGATCGGGCACGGTGATCGCGTGTGCAGTCAAACCCATGATCTCACTACTTTTGAGGTGAAGACCATGAGTGTGTGGTTATGTGCACACCTATACTTATAAAATGGGTCTCATGCCTAACACACAGACACACACACAGACACACATATACGAGTGACAGGCACGGGCCTCCGGCACTCGTGCCCCGCGCGACAGTATCCGGCCCATGACGGGGGGGCTCCGGTCCTCGTGCCCCCCCCCCCCCCCCCCGGCGGGGGAGCGGGGGGGGGGGGGGGGGGGGGGGGGGGGGGGAGTAACGGCGATGGGTGCAACGAGCATACAAAATTTATTTGTGAAATTAAAGAAAGGATATACCTGTTTGAAAAAAATACATTTATTGGCATAGTATGCAGAGGAGCAGATTTATGACATTTCATTGCTACGGTTCTCGTCCGCCGGGTCCTTTCAGATGCAGCCCGTCCGAACCTCTCTCAGTTGCGGCCCGACCCATTAAACATTTTTTTTTTGAATTTATTATTTCTAACGGAGCGGTTAGCTTTAGGACGGCCCTATATGTTTAAGAGACCTATGAAAAAGTGGAGAGAGAGGTAGCAGTTTGATCAGACGGCTTCTGAAATATCCAGACAGATCCGACGGTCATGATGGCCTCAAGGGATTTTAAAAGCATGATTTTGGAAATCATTTCATAAATCTTTATAAATTAGATATTGTCTATTATGACCCTGAGTAGTTGGCATTCTCTATTGTAACCGCACGACCTTCTCTTCTGTCTTCCCTATCCGATTTTTCGTGTACCCTGAGTAGTTGTCATTTATTGCAACATTAATTACTCCCAATTGTATAGGCAGCCCGCCATTTTGTATAAATAGGGGGTCATGGGTGCCTGGAAAGGACGCGAAATTGGAGCCCGAATCTGCCTTGTAATAGGTGTGGTACAAGTTCCGAGTCATTGGATATTTTCGCTTTTCTATGTCTTTTTTGCAGTGTAATAGCTCTACTTGTGGAATAATATCATCCGCAACGAGCGTTATTCGCAGCTGTGGGCAAATCTAGTGTTTACCGCTGTTACCGACAAACTGTCTTCCGTGCTCCGTTCACCCGACCCTTCAGCGTGAGTAATTGATTATTTGTGATTCCTGACTCCCTGTTACTATTTGGTCCCGTTGCAGAGTGTGGAAAATTATGACAATTCCAGCACCGGCAAGATTTATATCCCGCACATGGAGGATGTTGTGTTACATGCATTAAAAAATTATTCTATTTAAGGGTGGCGGTCGCCACACCAGTCGGATGCACTCTGTAACGACTTAAAAATATCGTTTTCTCGCCAAACATCTTATCAGGGGCACACGTTCGGCTATCGGCAAAAACTGTGCCGCATACGAAACGACATCACATACAGATCTTGGATGCTGAAGTTCATACTCAATGGATCGCCGCTTAATGGAGATCCCGTATGACGAACACCAAAGAGTGCACAAGATTACATGAATGTTTCAATATGAAATTATGTGCTTTGTAGATGAGATACCTTATTTATTATTGGGCTTGGGGAGTGCTCGGGGACCCCGGGCTACTCATAAAGGCTCCGTTTGGGGGAACTTATTTTCACTAATCAGGCGGTAACGACTATATCAACGTTAAACGTGCCAAAAAATTTCTCTCGACACTGTTTTTATTACATTTTTAAATAAAAATTATAAAAGAACTCAGCTTTGAAAATATCTATCATGACTTTTTGAAATCCAAAGAACTCATAATCATAGATCATGCTTTTAAATTTACTCAAACTTAAAACTAATTAATATAGATAAATGAATCATGATTTATATCAAATATATGAGAGTAACGAGCATGTATTTTCGTGCATGTGGATTGTTAGATCATACATATGAAAGGGAGTCTTGGCGCACCGGTTTAGGTGTTCTCGTGTGATTTTGATGTCATGGGTTTGAGTTTTGGAAGCTGTTTCTTGCAAAAATGTAGAGAATGGTTTGCCTACATTTCACCCTTACGGTGCGACCTTTCCACAGACCCTCACTATGTTGGAATGTTATATGCACCGTGTTAGAATATTTAGTTATATGTCCGCGCGTGTCAGTACCGACTCGGAACGACCCAACGGGTTACGTGTCACTAGAGTGTATCGGCTCTACGCTGAAGATACTATATAAGACTATTCCACACCGATGAGCCTGAGTGGACTATCTTGAGCGGAGCCGTCTAACATTCTCAAGATAATTTTTTCTACGGTTTTGCTCTCCCGCTCCCGACCGCGCTCTCGTTCCAGTTCCGCCACTCCCGTGCTTTTCTCTGGAGTCGCCGCCGCTGGATTGCAAGGAAGAAGGAAGCCGATCGGAAATCTCTTTTTTCTCCCGTCTCCGGTTGCCGCTGCTCACACGCAAGATTGTCGATCCCTGGGAGGAACGCAAATCAGTTCCTGTGCCGATCTAGGTCACGGGATCGGGAGGAAAGCCGCTAGTACCGGCGTTGATCTACCCCTCCGTGCAGATCCGGCCGATTCCGTGCAGATCCGGTCGTTTCCAGATCTGTGCGCTGCGCTGCGCCGCCTGGAGGAAAGACATCGCTGGAAAGGTTGCGTCATTCTCTTCCGCTGCAGATTCAGGCTTCTCTCCTCCAAAGAAGCTAAAGGAGGATGCCCCACAAAATGTGGCACACATGGTGGTCGACAACTCCGATCCCAAGTTCTTCGTGGCTATGATTGGGAGTACTCACCGCAGTGCGTATTCTGAGTGGTGGTTGGATAGTGGTGCTACCTGTCACGTCACAAATGACAGGAGTCTCCTTTCTAAGGTGACAGCGGTCAAGGACATAGTCGAAAATTGCAATGGAGGAGCGACTGATGTTACTCATGATGGGACTGCAGAGCTAGTGCTCTCTTCAGGTAAAACTTTAATTTTGCATCATGTTAAAGTAGTTCCTAATTTAACTAAGAACTTGATTTTTATGAGTTTGCTTGATAAAGCTGGAATGTCTTTCACAACCACGAACGGTAGAATGACATTAACTGTTAATTCTCACTACTTTGGTTGCGTATACATGATCAATGGTATGTATAGACTTAGCCTACATAACGAGTGCATAAATCAAGTGAGTTCAACTCTGATTGATCCAAAGTTACTACACAATATACTTGGACATATCCACTATAAGAAAATGTGAGATCTAGCTAAAAGTCAAAACATTCCATTAGATCTTTCTATTCAGTTTGATAGGTGAGAGGTTTGTGCCCAGACTAAGATCACTAGAAACCCTTACAAGACAATTTTTAGGAGCACACAACTTCTGGAGTTGATACATTCCGACCTCTGTGACTTTCATAGTCACGCCACTAGAGGGGGAATGAAGTATCTAATTACATTCATCGACGATTTTTCCAGTTATTGTCATGTTTACCTATTGAAATCGAAAGATAAGACATTCGAGACCTTTAAGATCTTCAAATCTCGGGTAGAAAATCAACTGAATCTAAAGATTAAGAGACTTAGAAGTGATCGAGAAGGAGAGTACACTGCAACTGAGTTTAAGGACTTTTGTGCCTTTGAGGGTATAATCCTAGAAACCACAGCTCCTTACTCACCACAGTCGAATGGTGTTGCTGAGCGTAAGAATAGAACTTTAACAAAAATGTTGAACTCTATGTTTCTCACAACTGGCATGCTTAATTCCTTTTGGGGGGAAGCAGTCTTAACTGCAAATCACATTCTAAATCGAGCGTCTCACTCAAAGCTCAACTCTACTCCATATGAGTTGTGACATGGTCATCCTTGTAGATATGACTCTCTGAAGACTTGGGGATGTATCGCTTATGTAAGGATACAAGACCTTAAGAGACCAAAGGTGGGACCTAGAACAACGACCTGCGTTTATCTAGGTAGTGCAGAAGATAGTGCAGCTGACAGGTTTCTGGATCTATCCACTAATACAGTGATAGAGTCTAGAGATGCTATTTTCTATGAACATAAATTTATCAAAGATCATGGCTTGACCGTCTCCGGGTCTACTGACATGATTTCAGAATCTACTGTAGAACCTGAAGCTGACCCCTCTGGCACTGCTCCCCAACCTCTAGAGGTGGAACCTGTTCCTCTTAGAGTATCTACAAGAGACAGAATCACTAAGGATTTTAGTGAGAATTTTGTCACCTACTACTTAGAGGATGATCCATTCTCCTATCAAGAAGCAATGCGATCTAGAGATGCGTTAATGTGGGCAGAAGCCATCGATGATGAGATGAACTCGTTGCTACAAAACAACACTTGACATCTAGTTGACCTGCCGAAAGGAGCTAAAGTCTTAGGATGCAAGTGGGTACTGAAGAAGACATTGCACAGTGATGAGTCTATAGCCAGATATAAAGCACGTCTAGTAGCTAAGGGTTATAAACAATAGGGGGAATTGACTATTTTGACGTCTATTCACCTGTGTCACCTATCCACTATTAGGATTCTTCTTGTCATAGCTTCTATCGAGAACTTTATAGTTCATCAGATGGATGTAAAGACAGTCTTCTTAAATGGAGAGCTTGATGAAGAGATCTACATGACACAACCTGAAGGTTATGTACATAAGGATCTAAGAGACAAAGTGTGCAAGCTCGATAAATCGATCTATAGGCTTAAACAAGTACCTAAGATGTGACACATTAAATTTGATCAAGTGGTAGAGAGCGTTGGATTTCAGTCCAGTATCTCAGACAAGTGCCTCTACTACCGCTCGATGACAAATCAAACAGTCATCATATGCTTATATGTGGATGACATGTTGATTCTGGGATCAGATCTTGCCGCAGTGATGGATACTAAATCCGCTCTCGCGAAAGCATTTGACATGAAGGACCTTGGTCCCGTAGATACCCTATTAGGTATGAAAGTTAGAGTAGACAAGGGACGCGTCACTCTAAGTCAAGCTCATTACATTGAGCAAATCCTCGCTACCTGGGGTTATAAACACTATAGGCCTGTTGAAACACCAATCGATCCAAATGTCAAGTTGAATCCGAATGAAGGGACCAGCGTTGATCAAGTAAAGTACTCAAAGATCATTGGAAGTCTCATGTATGCCACAAGTTGCACTAGACCAGACATTGCTTTCTCGGTAAGCATGCTGAATCGTTTTACCAGTAGTCCAGGCAAAGAGCATTGAGATGTCTTAGATCGGCTGATGAGGTACCTGAAAGGTACTAAAGACCACGCTCTATGCTACAATGGTTACCCTCCTACATTGGAAGGATACTCTGATGCCTCATGGTATTCAGAAGTTGGGAACAGCAAGTCCACTAGTGGATTTATTTTCACTTTGGGTGGCGCTGCAATCACTTGGAAATCCAAAAGATAGACTTGTATAGCTTTGTCGTCTATGGAAGCCGAGTTGTTTGCCTTAGCCTCAGCTGACGAAGAGGCAGATTGGATCAGAAATTTAATTCTAGACATTCCCTTGTCTAGACTTCAAGTCAATTCTTTAAGCTTGTATTGTGATAATCAAGCAGCAGTTCAAGTCGTGAAGAATGTCCTTTTTAATACTAAAAGGCGACATGTACGACTAAGACACGCTCTACTGAATTATCTGAAAGAACAAGGCATTATCACTTTGATCGATGTGCGATAGAAGGATAATCTGGCTGATCCACTGACGAAAGGAATGTCTAAAGACCGATCAATCAAAACAGTGGGGGAAATGAAACTCAAGGCGATTTAAGTTCAGCCTTAGTTCAAGGATAAACGATTTAGTTCAGCCTTAGTCCAAATGTTTTGATTTTTCCACTTTTTATTGTCAAGGCAAGCGTGTTGAGCTCCGCTGATGTTCGGGGTTGCTGAGTACGAATCTGGTAAGTTGTTTCATTCCACATTTGATGTTAACAACTTTCACTGAGTTCGTCTTTCTTATCTATGAGGAGAGTGTTATTCCACATTTGATAACACAATCTGACTAGATTTGACTCTTCTTATGTTTATTGATTCCATTCCACATTTGATGAGTTCCAATTGACTTTAGAAGAACAGTAACCGTGACATTCCACATAAGAACACAGATACAGCTGTGGTGTCCAGAAGTCCATAACATCATTTTCTTGAAAATAGATAATGGATTCTGAGATAGAACCTAATTACTCTACACATGCTTCCTCATACTGTACTACGTTCACATAAGTAGAACTAGATACTTGTACATTTTTCAAGGTTGAATTCATTCTAAATGAACTTCTCTGTTGGAAATTACATGAGCTGCTGCTGATGGAGGAGCACTTGCCGGTTGGGATCCAGATGAGGATGAACTACTGGACACTGATTTCTAGAGTATAATTGGTTTTCTTCTGCTTAGAGCACTGTTTAGCTCTCTTTGTTTTCACTTGTTTTGTTTGGACTTTCTTACTCTTTAGTTGGTCATGAGACACTTGATGTTCTGGTACCTGTGTTGTGATTGTACTTTATACTTTGCTATGATGTTGCTGAGATTTTTTGTTTATTCTTATGCATGCATACAACTGCTTTACTTAACGTCCAATATGTTCTGATAAGTGTGATAGACACGGTTGTGAGTGCTTCATGTTCGGTTGAACACTTCACACACCACCATTTTTCCGACGTCGGGTTTACCGCGGATATAGGAGGAGATTGTTAGAATATTTAGTTATATGTCCGCACGTGTCAGGACCGACTCGGAACGACCCAACGGGTTACGTGTCACTAGAGTGTATCGGCTCTACGCTGGAGATACTATATAAGGTCATTCCACACCGATGAGCCTTAGTGGACTATCTTGAGCGGAGCCGTCTAACACACTGGACTACCCTTTGTTAGAGTGTTCACATCTAGTTTAAATTCAAGTAGTTGTAACTTGTAAAGGTCTAAAATCGAGATTAGACACAAGGTTAGATGAGTTTTTAGATTTGAGATTATATTCACTCATTTTATTGCCATAATTAAGGATAATAAAAATGATATTATTGTTGTTATGATATATAATAGCCAACAATAAATTTGTGCTAATATTTTTTTTGATATGAAATTATGTTCTTCCCCAACTAGGTGTGGATAGTTGAGCGCTTAACTTGCTCTAATGTCAAGTTGGAACCTAAAAAATCAGACACAGATGAAGAGGCTACATTAAGCAAACAAAATTACATAAATTTTTGTTCTGAGATTGTATCATCAACAGATATCAACACAGTGATAGAAATGCAATAAAAAATATACTTTGTTTGTTAAAATAGAGACTAATGTTTTGTTTGGGACGGCTACTGTTGCAAGAAAAAATACTGGTGGGAAATAAATGTTAAGATTAGGGCCGCAAAATAACGCTGTGAAAAGCAATAGGAGGAGAACGAGGACGTTGGCCGCCTATGAGAAGAGAAGTATATGTAAACAGAAAACTTCTTTTAGCATTTTGGAAGTGATATGATTCGTTGTTTCTCAAAAATTCCCGAAAAATACCTTTTTACAGAAGCACTTTTCCCGCTGTTGAAAAATCAAACGCCTTCAAAACAACAATAACCGTGGAAATATAACTTTTCCTTCCGCCACAATCATTCCAAACAGAGCCTAAGTTGACAATTAATTGAGGGGCATGGATGCATGGAGAATGGGTACTTATATTCAAATATATTGCTCAAGCCTTTCATTGTCACAAGTATGTCATTATCAGTGTTAACTGCAGCATTCAGAAAGAAGGCCACGGCCAGGAGAGTGCCTTGAAATAGAACAGGAAATCCGCCGCATTCAGAAAGAAGAGCCGCCGAAGTCCCAACAAAGCCTTAATCCATCCTCTCAAGCACAGCATACACAGTAGTTGAGGGGAAAACAGATGAAAGGCTTGAAGTGAGTGATCATAGTAAAGAATAAATGTTAACCTATAGACAAACTATTTCACTTGAACTCCCAGATTTCAGTTTCTAACCAGAACACACACGCACACATATAATGTATTAAGTGGACATGGAAAAAAAGGCCTATGCATTAAAAAAAGCACACTGCCCTTCAATGAGAGGGTCTGGCTTTCCTGAATATCTCAATGGCTGAATGGCCGACAAGCAAATTCTCCAGCTTCCGGAAGAGAACTCCCCGTCCCCTGTAAGAAAGGCCACAGTACATCAGTGTTGAACAGTGACCTGAGGAGCTAATTTTGAAGCGACTAAGCCCAAATTAAATGCAATAGTGGATTACTCAGAAGAAATATACGAAAGATAGTTGGCTGTGGATTCTGACATCCACCATTTTCTATGGCGAATTAACAAGTTGTGGTATTTACCCTCAAGCCCATCGAATTCCAGGACGAATTTTGCCACGAAGCCTCAAAGGTAGACTCCGCAAAAGCCCTCATCTCTTTCAACTGCGGAAGGATGACCGTGGCGAGATCCGGGCGGTCTTTTCGACGAAGCTCGGCACACTCGAGGCCCATCAACGCAAGCTTCTTGGCATGTTCGATCGGCCAATTCGGAACATTGGGATCAAGCAATTGTTCCAAATTTCCCATCTCTAAAGCTTTTTCGACATTGTGCGTAAGCCCCATAGGCGGCCTTCCGGTGATCAGCTGTAGGAGGATGATGCCGAGAGCATAAATATCTGATTTTGTGCTCACCATGCCGGTTTTCTGGTACTCGGGATCGATATAGCAAAACGTTCCAGCAGCAACAGTCATGTGGTATTGGGTGGCATCGGCCCGAGAGGGCGGAATGAGGCGAGCCAGACCGACATCAGCGATTTTGCTGATGAAATTGCTGTCGAGAAGGATGTTTCCAGGCTTGAGATCTCTATGGACAAGGGGTTCGGGTTTTGTTTGGTGGAGGAAAAGGAGTCCGGTGGCGACCTCGGCGGCAATCTTGAAGCGTTGCTGCCACGATAATGGAGGGGTGCCAGAACTGCAGAAAAGTCGGTCCTCGAGGCTGCCGTTGGACATGTATTCATAAACCAGGCAACCATATTCAGGGCAGGCACCTATAAGAAGAACCATATTTGGATGCCTGATGCAGCTTAATACCTCCACCTTAAGAATGCAAAAGAAAAAAAATTAGTTCACTTTGAAGAGAAAATATAGAAAACTTATGGGAGTGAACTAAAAGATCAAATACTAGTTATTTCTACGCCAACATGATTTTAACCTATCAGATGTCGAACTAAACCAACAATTCTACTCATGTTCCATCAATTCAAGCACACCATTTGGAGAAAAACAAGTAATGTAGAACACCCCAAAAAAGCATACTAGATTGGACATACCTCTTTATGGAATTGCTTAATTCCCTGAGCAACATCAGATCGCAGAATCTTAATTGCAACAAGTGTGTGATCAAGAGTAGACTTAAAAACTGGTCCATACCCTCCTTCTCCCACCTTTAGTGAATCAGAGAAATTATTAGTTGCTTTCAGTATGTCTTCAGTACTGTACCTCCTATAGCGAATATCTATAGAAATTGTCTCCAGTTCTTTTCTCTTCTCTGCAATTTCTTGAAGCCATGTGCTGTCCGCGCTATTTTGGCTACTCGCTTCATTTTTCAAAGCTTCCGGTGATTCGGGCAATGGTGGTATGGATCTCCGATTGTCAAAGGCAGCCTTGGGAGCAACAGCCATCTCTTCAGTGAAACAAGCTGCTTTCATAGCCTCAAAAGACTTATTTGCAGGATATTCCTGCATAAATCAATTATTTTAGAAAGAATTTACAAAAATTTAAGTTGAGGAGAACAAAATTACTTTCCCTCCTATGTTCACAGGTGATAAATTAATTTACTGCTTTTTGGTAATTTCAGAATATTCGCCTTAGATTCAGACAGGAAGTTCGAACTATGTAAAGTTTCTTTTGCTATTAAGTTGGTAAAAGAAAAAATGCAAAAGGCTTCTTGAAGAACAGCTTCAATTGGAGTATATATATGCATGCATACGCATTTCAAAATTGAGAAATCTAGCATTTGTTTTCTGGATAAAATATCCACACGCATAACTTATTAATCTGACCATTATGCAAATGCCTGGTTTCTCCATAAAATTTTGCTGAAAATATTAAAGCTTAAATAAAGTAAAACATTGCATCTCCAAATTTGTTCCAACACAGGGTTCATTTTGTTGCAGTACCTCTTGAGTAGATGATTCTTCATGCAAATTCATCTGTTTCATTTCCAGCCTCAGCTTACCCATGTGAGACTCCATATTATCCTGAAAACATTAATTTTATTTAAAAGTCAAAAACAATTAGTGAAAGCACAGATTAGATGGATTCAAGATTCTAGTTTTATATGATCAGCTGAAGAAATATAGATTCTGGGGGTTTAGGCCCTCCTAAAGAAGACCTCAGTGTGCTACGTAGAAAAAAATACATGCTTACTGATGAATGGTTCAATCGAGTTCCCGGTTCCCTCTTTGGCATAGGAGGCATGTGACCAAATCCAATTGGTCCGGAACCACCTTGCCAGTTACCACCACCATGTTCAAACGACAATCGAGCATGTGGATTGGAGTAGCTACCATGATCATATGTACATGACTCAAATCCTTTGCCCTGCTCTCTACCATTATGTTCATTGAGAAAAGATGATAAGTGCAAATGCCTTCCTTCGGCATCAATAATCTCTCTGGAAATTATATTTTTCGGCGAGTCAAAATTAATCCTGCTTGGACTAGGACAGGAGTATGTGCTGTGAGATGAAAAGTCGAGTTGGCCTCCAAGCTGGGCTCCCGTTGCCACCATTTCACCAGAATTGTTGTCATACACCCTCTTATGTATCACATTTCTTGTGTCATGGAATGCTCCAGTCCTGGATGGAAAATAAATATTAGAAAGCTGAATTAAAAACAGAAAGACACCATAATCCACATGTAACCCGGGGGTCGACCCCAAGGAGGTCGAGGTGGTTCAATCGAAGAGTTCTTTATGCGTTCACTTTCAAAATAGTTGGGACATTCATAAATTACTAAACGAAATTCTGAGAACGATTCTCATGTACTTGCGGCTAGAATTCTAACACAATTCAATAATTTTATGAGCAAAATTGCATAAAATAATTTATGACTGTTGGAAAAGCCTATGTACAGAGGCTCATGTTGGAGCTCATTTGTTTATTTTTCTTCTCTACTCTTTAGTCTCACATCATATATAAGGATCTCTTCTCTCTTTCTCCCTCCTATAAATGTGTATTCATACCTTTTATTTGATTATTGAGAAAGTATATACAAGTTTCTGGTTTTCTCCACATGGTATCAGAGGAAAACAGGTCCTCCGTGCGGTTAAGCCTTCTATAACTGCTGCTTCCCGTACGGTTAAGCCTTCTCTAACTGCTGCTTCCCGCGCGGTTAAGTCTTCTCGAACCGCTCCTCCTGCTCACTCTCGTGGCTTCAACCTCCCTTTCTTCCTCCTCCTCTTGGCCCTCTTATAACTTTCTTTCTCTGTCAGGACGGGCCATTTCCCCTTCCCCATCTAACCACGTGGTTTCTTCATGTCTACCCGCTCCTTTTTTTTACTCGCTGCGGTCTCCTTACGCAATCTATCTTAGTCTTCTCGCCTTGACCGCCACTATCTCCTTGTCTACTCGCCTTGCCACCACATCTTTGCCTTCTCGCCGCGTGCTTGTCTACTCGCCTTCTCGCCGCGGCTTCCTCTTTCTTGTCGTTGCGGCTTCTCTAACCGCTGTGGGCTCCGCATCTTGGTCGCGGCCTCATTTCTTGCCGCTGGTGTGTTGTCACCGTGATCGTGTGGTCTTCTCATGTGGTTTATTCGTTGCTTGGTCGCTGCGACTTCTCTAATCACTGTGGCTTCTTCCTTGCCGCTGGTGTGTTGTCACCGTGACCGTGCGACTTCTCCTCTTCTCTAGTCGCGGTGGTTTCTCCTCTCTGCTTGGTCTTCTCGCGCAGTTTACTGTGCGGTATCTTTCTTATCGTTGTGTTCTGCTAGCACGATTTCCTCTCCGATCGCTGCTGCTCTGTTCGCGCGGTCTGCTCGCCGTGGTTTGATCCTCTGCTCGCTGTTCTGATCGCTCGGTCTCCTCGCGTGGTCTCCTCTCTATTCGCTGGTCTACTCACCGCCGGTCTAGCCTCCTGACCGCTTTGCCATGGGGTCTTCTCTTGATTCTACCAGACAAGCGGCTTCCTCTCCTGCAGACCGCCCAACCCTTGTTTCTGAACTTCGGGATGAATTGCGGATCACCACTATTTCTTTAGCCAAGAAAAAGAACTTTGTGGAGTGGGTTCACTCTGTTCGCCGAGTTCTTCAGTCCAAAAGCTTTCTACATCACTTGACCTAAGCAGTTCCTGTTGCTCCTACTGAAGACTGGTTGCGCAACGATGGTCGAGTTCAGACTTGGCTCCTCAACTCCCTTGATGGCGAATCTTATCGCATGACCATGTATCACGAGATGGCTAAGGCGATGTGGGATGAGCTCCATTCTCTCTATTCCGACAAAGATAGTCTCCAACACCTGTATGACATCATAACAGATCTTCAGACTCTTGATGTTGGCGGGGCCGCCGACCTCACCGCCTTTGTTGCTCGGGCTAAAACTCTGGTTGAAGCCTGCATTTAACATCAGCCCCCTACGATGGATTTTGCTGCCCATGTGCCCAAAAAGAAGTCATCGGTGTTGTCATGATGATGACTCGTGTCACTCCTCATCTTCAAAGCGTTCGGGCTCAGATCGTCTCCTCTGCTGCTACTCTGTCACTATCTGATGTGTGCTTCATGTTGCTAAAGGTTTCACCACCTCCTGACAGTTCTGGACCTCCATCACCGGCCCTCCTTCAGTAGACTTATGCGCCCTTACTGCCTCTCCCTCCTGCTCGTGGGGGATGTTCAGGTTCTCGGGGCAGAGGTTAGGGTGGCCTTCCACGACCTAAGTGTTTCTTTTGCGGTAAGAACGACCACCTTGAGGCTACTTGCTACCGCAAGTATGGGCTTCCTCCTCGTCCGCTTGCCTCTGTTGCTGTCAACGACTCATCTGTCACTTGTACTGACCTTGAAGAGGTCCGGCTTCAGCTCCAACAACTTCATGGTCTGCTCAGCCGCCCACCTGCCTTCGTTGCCTCCGCTAACTCCATCTCAAATGAAGGTATCACTTGTCTCACCACTAGTCCGCGCTAGATAGTGGATTCTGGTGCCACTCATCACATAACCTCACTGCGGCCACATCAGTACTTGGATTCTCCTCATCTTAAGTGTATCACAGTGGCCAATGGGGACACTGTTCCGGTTTCCGGCTCTGCTGATATCCCTCTCACTTCTTCTCTATCCCTACGCTCGGCTCTTCATGTTCCGGGCTCCCCGTTTAATTTCTTTCTGTTAGTCGCCTCATTGCCGATTTGAATTGCTCCGTAACATTTACATCTTCTTTTCTGATACAGGATCGACGGACGCGTAATATCATTAGTAAGGGACGACTGCAGAACGGGCTTTAACTTCTTGATGACTCTCCTACTATCCTCTCCTTCGTCTCCTTTGTCGATTGGCATCGACATCTTGTGCATGCCTCTCTACCGGTCCTCCGGAAGGCAAACAACCCAGTTCATCTTTTTCAGTGCAAATCTTGTATTTTCGGCAAACAACTCAGTTCATCTTTTTCATCTCATTGTACTCGTAGCTCTGCACCTTTTGTTTTAGTACACTCCCATGTTTGGGGCTCGTACAAAATTACTAGCCTTTCTGGGTATCCCTATTTTTTAACTTTTATTGATGATTATTCTCGGATGACGTGCCTATATTTACTTCGTGATCGCTCTGAGCTTCCCGTGTCTTTTGGAACATCAAAACTCTTTGCACCGATAATACTCGTGAATACCCTAGCCATGAATTTGCGAATCTCTGCTCTAAATTTGGGATCATTCACCAAACATCGCGTGTCTATACCCCCCAACAAAACAGAGTCGCGGAACGTAAGAATTGATATCTGCTTGATGTTGCTCGCTCTCCCATGCTATATGATTAACCGTCTTTCCTCCCCCATACTCCACAATGTCACTCTGTTCTGCCTCTTGTTCCCCTCTACTCTGGCATTCTCTCTCACACCCCGCATCTTTGGTTGTATTTGCTACGTTCACATTGTTGGTCCATTCACAGACAAATTTGATCCCTGGGCGGCCAAACACATCTTCGTTGGCATTCACAAACTCAGAAAGGCTACGTGTGCTACTCTTCTGCTACCCGCAAGGTGACTGTTTCTGCTGATGTTACCTTTCAGGAGGATCTTTTTTTCTTCTCCGCATCAGATCCAACTCTTCTACCACCACCCGTCCTGTGACCTGTCATCCTTGTTACCACTCCACCACCACCAATTGTTGACCGGGCTCCCGCTCTTCCCAAGCGACCTCTTATAAATGTCTACAGTCGTCGCCACCCTTGCTCTGTTGCCCCAATGCAGTCGGCTTCAACTTATGACGCTCTGCGTCCTGCTGATCCAGCACCAGAATCAACTGTTCATCACATGGCGAACTATGTATCCTTACATCGCTTATCCTCACAGCTTCAAACATTTGTCACTTCATTATCCTTGATTTATGTACCTAACTCTGTGCAGGAGGCTCTCCAACATCCTGGCTAAAGGGCAGTAATGGAAGAAGAAATGACTGCTCTCTGGGCTAACTAGACATGGAACCAGGTACCTCTACCTACTGGCCAGACACTTGGGTGTAAATGCGTCTTTGTCATCAAACATGCTCCTGATGAGACAATTGACCGTCTGAAAGCCCGACTGGTGGCTCGTGGCTTCACCCAACAGTAAGATCTCGATTATGAGGAAACGTTTTCTCCAGTAGTCAAGCTCAACACCGTTTGTGTGCTCTCTGTAGTTGTGCATCGCCACTGACCCTTACATCAACTGGATATCAAGAATGCGTTTTTGAATGGCGACCTCCAGGAAACAGTCTACATACAGCAACCTCCTAGGTTTGAGACCATGGGGGAGTTCTGAATTTGTCATCTTAAGAAGTCCATCTATGGTCACAAACAATCCCCTCGTCCATGTTTTGACAGGTTCGGTAAGGCAGTTCGGGAAGTCAACTTTACTCGGAGCTCAGCAGACTTATCTCTGTTCACTCGACATCGGGCAACAGGAACGGTTCTTCTGTTAGTATATGTTGATGACATCTTAATCACTGGAGACGATTCAAAGGGAATCCAAGCGGTCAAACAACATCTTAGCTCCGTCTTTCAAACAAAAGATCTGGGGCACCTTCGATACTTTCTTGGTCTTGAGGTCGCGAGACGTTCGGATGGACTTGTCCTCTCCCAATGGAAGTACTGTCTCGATCTTCTTCAAGATGCTGGCTACTCTGGATGCAAGCTGACTACTACTCCAATGGATGCAAATCATAAGTTGTGTGCACATGCTTCTGATACAGATCTTCTTCTCCAAAATCTTGAATACTATTGATGACTTGTTGGAAAATTGATCTACCTAACGGTCACAAGACCGAAAATATCCTTTGTTGTTGGGGTTGTTAGCTAGTTTATGCATGCTCCTCGAATATCTCACCTTCAAGCCGTCGAACGCATCCTAAGATATCTTAAAACAGCTCCGGGTCAAGGGCTGATATACAAAACCTCATCCTCTACTCCGGCGTTGGTTGCTTATTCTGATGCAGATTATGCTGGTTCCTTGGATGATCGGCGGTCAACCAGTGATTTTTGTACCTATTTTGGAGGTCATCTTCTTACTTGGCGGAGTAAGAAACAAGCAGTGGTTGCTCGATCCTCAGCTGAAGCAGAAGGACAAAACTTGAAAGTCTCTGAGCTCACATGGCTTGAAAGTCTCCTCGTCGATCTAGGAGTAAAACTTCCCTCACCAGCCATCCTATTATGTGACAGCCAAGCGGCTATACACAACAAAGAATCTGGTCTTCTATGAAAGGACGAAACATATTGAAGTGGACTGTCACTTTATCCGGGAGAAAGTTCGAATAAAGAAGATAAATTGAAGCATGTTCCGGGTACTGAACAAGTTGTTGATATCCTCACAAAGGCCCTACCAAGTACCATATTTTATCAGTTTCTGTCCAAGCTGGGTGCCTATGACTTGTACGCTCCAGCTGATTTTTCTTCTTTCCTAATTGTTTATTTGGATTAGAGGGTCGATAGTGGCATCATATCACTTGCGGTTGGTGTTGCAGACGTTGAGGAAGAATCAGATCTACGTCAAGTTCTCGAAGTGCGAGTTTTGGCTATCGTCGGTGGCTCTTCTGGGCCATGTGGTAACCTATGTATTCATACCTTGTATTTGATTATTGAGAAAGTATAACAAGTTTCTGGTTTTCTCAACAACGACAAATACTGATAATTGTGAATAATTAAGGAGATTTGGGCAAGCTCGGGATTATTTAAGAGAACAGAATAAAAATATTTTAATAAACTGTTAAGCAGTGAAGATCACATGGATTTTACAGAACAATAATAGTTGCAGCTATAAGGAGATCGACCCACACAAGCAGTGACGATCGCTGAGAACGTTTGTGGATACGACCGATAAAGCTAAACCAAAGCAGGCCACTGGAATGGATGTCGGGGTCGATAGTTGCATCATATCATTTTAGAATTCCCTACAAAACCACACTAACACTCATTCATTAGAGTTCTTTACGGCACAATTGCACTCTCTCACATCCATCCTGGGTCAAAAAGACTACGGGATTTTTTATAAAAAATTTGGCAAAATTAAGACGGATTCGTGAAAACATACAATGGAATTATAGTAAAATATCAGCCCACGAAGAAGATATGTGCTTCTTTTGCAACAACAACAAAACAAGGACAAGAAAAAGAAATGATAGATTCGATTAAACCTAAAGAAAAAAGGACCCCTGTTAAATATGTAGCTCATTTTTCATATATCTAACCTTCCAGAAGAACCAAAATGCGGCCCTAATTCTGGTGTACCTGAACATTTCAAAGAAATTAAGAAACTAGTGAGCAGCCGAACAGAAAACAATGCAGGAATTGAAAAGGTAAGATTAAAAAGCATATGTAGCTCCCTACAACTCCAGCTGGGATTAAGTGAACTAACTTTTAACAGATTGGAAGGTATTTTCCCCAGAATCCAACTCTTGAAGCTTGCTATGAAAAAGCTTTTTTGAATCAGTAGCAGGACGACATGATGCCATTTTCCCTTTTGTTATAACAAACACTGAACAAAACTCTGGAGCAGTCTTAGAAACAGCTGTTGGAACATCCATTTGCTTAAAAGTCCTATATGATTGAGAGGGAAAAAGGTTGCTCCAACTGTTAATCCAAGTACTTTAAAGTAAAAATGCTCGGAAAAAAAGACTGCTTGGTAATGATGTGATGTGAATATTTAACTTGAAAAGTGTTATCACCTCATAAATGCATTTCTATTTGATGAGCCCAAAACTAGCTTGTCAACACCCTGGTACATAACAAAGTCTACAATTGCCTTGGGAACATCCGACTCATTCATAATCACTTCCTTGCACTGCAACTGAATTTCCAGTAAAACAAATCAGTTTTTCGTCGATGCATTGGTCAAAAAATTTCACTGTGCTCTTAAGTCAGGTGGGTGTTGTTATAGTCCTATATTGTGAAACTCGTCTTGTGCTCTTTATGTGGATCTTGAGCCCTCCATTTATTATGACCAATTGATTGTTTAAGTTGGATGCTCAGGCTCAAAATTGTACCAAAGTTAAACTTGTCACGGATCCCCAATGTACATGTGTTCTTACGTGTGAGGGTATATTGAGAATTTTCCAACATGCACATAAACATAAGAGCATGATGAGTCCCACATTGACAAATTCAAATTGCCTTTGTGCTCTTGAAGTAGATTTCTTGAGCCTCCCCACTTAAGACAAATTGACTTTACATTGAATGGCAAAAACATGTCACTTATCATGATAATTTTTTTAAAGAAGTTATCGAAAAAAAGAGGTACGACGCGCTTGATATCAACTCCAAGCTTAAATATAAATATCCGAAAGATAATGCTTCATAAGAAATCAAATTAGAATAACCACAATTTTAATTTCATAACATTTATAATCCAATTACTTTCATGTACCCCAAGAAAAAAACTCACATGCACTACATGAAAGAGGAAAGTATATTATCTTTATATAGTTATAAAGATTGCGTTATACAACTATTTACAAAGATATTTCAGCATCTATTGCATTGGGCAACTTTTTTACTCCACAAGAAAGGATGAGAATGCATAAAATTTTTAAAAAAAACATACATACATATATATATACAACTTTAATCACTAATTGGTTTAGTGGTGCGGAGCATAGACAAGCACTTGTAGTGGATGACGAGTTTCGGGTCCATTCGGGACTGATTTGGCGATTTCCAATATATGGCGTGCCCGGATCGACGATCGGACTCTGCAGATGTGTTCGGATTAGCGTTGCGAATCGATTTGATATATTATTTCACTATTTTGCATTTTATTTTGATGTATTTAGGTGGCCCCACCTTCGGCCAATCATAGTCATCGATGGTGGGATTTCCTTATCTTCTCTTTATTATAAATAGGCCGCTTAGGGCTGATTTGAGGCATTGCAGGTTTTGGAGAAGAGAAATCCCGAAATCCGGCGATCTCTTCACGGTGCCGACTCCATGGAACCCTAGGTGACGACTCCTAGGCGCTCAAACTCCTCCCCAAGGTATCTCCCATCCACAGCCCTCTTCCCCCCTCCAAACCCTCCCTTTCAGCCGCCCAAGCAGCCACAAACAGCCACCGTTTAATTTCTATTCTTTTCTTCATTGCACTATTCACAAAAGAAATTTACTATTCCTTGCTATAGTTTCCAATAGTGACTTCCTGCCTGACCGCCGCCTCCAAATCCCCCTTTACAGCCCGTCGACCACCTGTTTCCCACTCCTTCCACCTGATCTCCCTCCTACCGGCCTGCACCCTTCCAGGCGCCACTTCCAAAGCCGCCACCCTCCTCCCCACACCTCTCCACCGCCGGCAACAGCCACCGCAGCCACTGCAGCCCCCAGCCAAGTCTCTTCCCCCTTCCTTTCCGTGGATCCACTTCCCCCGCCACCGTTTCGTTCCCAAAAGGCCCTAGTTTTCAGATCAGTCCAGATTTGAAAATTTCACCCCTGATCTGTTATTTCAACCACTCATATTCTCTTTTTAGCCCGGATCCGCTCCCAAACAACGGATCCACCCTCCCCTTGCCCGGATCTACCCCCTCGTGCCCGGATCTATTTATTTCCGACCCGATCTTGCCATCCACCGCCGAGGACAACCACTGTCATCATTTCCACGCCACCGGTTCCACCTTCGATCGCCGATCTATGCATCCGGATCCAAAATCTCCAGTGTCTCGGTCAGCCCACTATTTGGTGAGATTTCGTTGTACTGGATTATTATTTTCAACATATTTGTATTGGATTGGATCTTGTACTTGTTTTGGATATCTTGTATGATAGTAATCTGTTAGATAATTATCGTGATTTGCAGGATTTATTCGTCGTGCGCTCTTACTTTGGCCCTCAACGCGGGGGAAAGCCTAAGCCTGTTTCGCCATAATTAATTATCGTGTCTTGCTGTGAATTTGTTAGCGTGAGATGTTTTAAATTTATTATCTAATTTGTGATCTAACCGTCAGACTTTTGGATAATATGTAGGGTTAGGTCGCAGATTTCCCACTGCCTATAGATTCGTCCTGCGTCATTTAGGCATTTAGAAAATCTAATTTGGAAGGACATAAAATTAAATTTTATAATTCAAATTGATTAAAATATATAAATCAATCGATAAATTTAAAATATTTAATAATTGATTCAAAATTATAATATTTGAAATTAAAATAATTATTAAAAGTACATTACTTAAAATTCCAATTCTTCAACATCTAAAAAACAGATGACAGACATCATGAAATTGATAAAAAATTTATAGACAAATTATATAGATGTCACCTCCCTTTTTTTATAACTTAGCCTTTAAATATAAAACATTCAAAAAAAATTAAAATAAACAAATTAAATTTAAGACAGGCTCAATTTAAATTGCCTCTTTCTCACTAAGATCTAGTAGTCATTATTTTCCTTTTTCCATTAAATATTTAAGAAAATAAATTATATATTTTCAATAATTAGGAGAGAGAAAATAATTTCAAATTAGATTCTATGTTAATTAGGAAAATGCCAAATGCAGAAGACATGACATATAGATAAAATTACAAAGGGTATCATATAGATCAAATAAATTTTAACTTAACATTTATTTATGCTTCAGCTTTTAAATAGAAAAACTAGTTTGTCCCACAACAACAAAATCATCATTTTCATATTTGAAACTTTTTCAAATGGAAGGATTTCTTGAATTGGAGAATAAAAATTTGTGTTGAATCTAGACCGAAATTTTTATATGATCAAAAAATGATGAAATAAATATTTCACAAATGCGATCGTATGTACGGTAAAAAAAAATCGCACACGGCATCAAAAAGTGCTAGTGCATACAATCATCACTAATATATGATCACTTTATGATTGTATTACAATCACCATTTACTCGTCGTGACTGTTTTTTCGCATATATGATCCTGAGGACACAAATTTATGTTCCGGGCATGAAAAAAATATTTTATATGGTGTGTCAATTTAAAAGTAGATGCAAATATGATCAAAAGGTGTAGACATAAACTTACCCCTCTTCTGCTACAGAAACACTGAAAAGGAAGTAGTAGCTCTTTTGTCTGGAGGTCAATCTGTTCAAGATAAGCCGAGGAAACTTCATCCTCTACATCATTAATTGGAATTTGGAGTCCAGCTACAAATTCCAAAGAAAACTTCAATGAGTGACAGAAATAACGAGTTCAAGCTTCAGAAGCAGAAATGGTGATGATATCTAACATAAAAAAGGGATCAAGTCCCATATTTTGCTCAAATTCCCTGCATAACTCCAATGACATTTGTTTAAGAAAAGCCCGGAGTTCAAAGAAAAACTTTAGCATAAATTATTAATTAAAATGCTCGTTGATTAAGAGTTCTAACGTATGATTGATTGCATGTTTACATTAAAACACTGAGTGAGAGTAAATGTTAAAAAGGACTAAAAGAGTCTTTGATAGAAAGGAAAATAAAACAATAAATTAGATTGAAAACTTCTTGATTGGAAATTTCCAAAGAGAAAAAATTTGATCATCTTGTATTTATAGCGAGATAAAAGAGAAGAGAAAATGAAGCACGCTGCAGAGCATCGACATAAAGTTAATTTCTTTTCCCGCATTCATTTTTTGCAAGTGTGTTTCATGTCATATTTTATTTTTCGCGTTTACTAATATATCTTGTTTTCGCACATTCTTTTGTTGTTAGGGTTTAGGGGGTGTTTCCCCACATTGTGGCATTTTTGTTTTGGCTTATTGAGCTCGGACACGGGAATTTTGCTGTTTGGAAAGAAAAAAAAATTCCTGAGCTACCCGTTCCCGGAGGAAGGAGCGCGGGTAGCGCAGGAGCCGTCCAATGGGCTTTAAAGAACGGGTTCTGTTTGTGTTTTTTTGGTTTTTTTATTATTGTAAATCACAAACGTTGGATTTAAGGCTGGACGGCTTGAATCTCACCCGCTCCCAGAAGAGGGAACGCTACGAGCTTTGCGTGAAAACAGTGGATCCTCCCTGTCGGAGTCTAGATCAGCGCCGTCAAACCTTCCTAAGAGGCGGTCGACGACCAATAATGAACCATTCCCGGCCTCCTCCAGCGAGATCGGCCTTTTAATGACCGTCGGCCAAGAACGAGAAACTACTGTAACCCTTGATCCGAGGACTATTTTTTCTCCTCCAACAGGTACCCAATAACCCCATCCTCCCTACTCCACGAACCTTGTGTTGCGGACTAACTCGATGCCCCGATCGGACCGGTTATTTCTTGGACCGCCTTAGCTCACGGAGCGGTCGAGCGCGCACAGAGTCAATGAAAATGCGAAGTTGACACAAGGTGTGATGACGTGGAAAAACCCCTCAAATAGGTAAAAAACCATGTGACCGGGTCTGCGCCGGTCAAATTCCACTAGCTTCTGCTGATTACAATGTGTTGGAGAATCGGGGCGACAGGCCGCTCCCGTTACAACTTGGGGGGAGAGAGAGACTACGACTCCCGGCAGGCAACAGGCTGCGCCGCGGGAGTAGCTTGGATGTTGGAGTGCGTGGGACGATCTTGGTGCTCTGGCGCTTCTGGTTGCGTTCACTTGTTGGATGCGGTTGCCTTCCTCCTTTGGCTTTTGCGGGGACTTGGGCGTTTTCCTGCTGGCTACGCGTTGGTGGAGCGCTGGTGGCCGTGGGAGGCCGCTGGTGATTCACGGCGACTCGAGGCCGACTCGGGGTAGGCAAGAGAGCTCTCACCTGAAGAAGAAGACAACTCGGGGAAGAGAGAAAAAATGAAGAATGAAGAGGCCCTGGGGTCCCTTTTATAGCCTCTGTGGGGGGATCATGGCGGGCCCCACCACTAAAGTAGTGGGTTAGTGGGTGGTTACCCTCTTGATCGGACGGCGAGGAGAGCCTCCCCTCGATCGGACGGTGGGGAGGTCGCCCACGGTGACGGAGGAGGCTGGCCAAGTGGCCGACGGCGGGGGCAGCCGGCCTGTCGTGGCCTGGCCGCCCTTGTTGCGGCGAGGCCGGCCGCGTCTTGCCGCGGCGAGGTCGGCCGCGGCCTGTCGCGGCGTGCCCGGTCAGGTCGGTCGCGGCCTGCCGCCGCGAGGCCGGCCAAGTCGGCTGCGGCCTGCCGTGGCGTGCCGCGGCGAGGCCAGGCGTGGCCTGAAGCGGCGCGCCCGGCCAGGCCGACCACGGCCTATTGCGGCAAGGTCGGCCGCGTCCTGCCGTGGCGTGCCCGGCCAGGCCGGCCGCGGCCTGCCGCGGCGAGGCCGGCCGCGGCCGGATGCCGGCGGCGGTTAGGCCGCCCGGCTGGCGGTTTTCCTCCATGGGGTGAGGGTGCGGGCCCCACCACCCATAACTTCCTCATGAGAGTTCATGGAGGGGGTGTGCCACCCATGATCCACTTTTGGAGGAGATCATGAGGGGTCTCTCTCCTATAAATGAAGGTGGAACCCATCACCTTGCATGTTCATTCCCCTCAACAAATGTTCTACCACGCTCGAGATTTCCCAAACTCCACTTCCCGACACACACAATCACTCCTGTAGCCCCCAGCAAGCCACTCCAGCCGAACCCTACTGAGAGCTTGAATCCCCACAACTTCGATTTCATCTAATTAGATAATTTAGATCTTGACCTTGTGTCACACGGTGCCAGAAAATTTCATACAAGGTAATCTCTCTCTCACTCTCTGTTAAGTGATCAAAACTATTTCTTACAAATCATCCCACTCCTGTTGGCGTTATTTTTCTATGCCTCACTTTATTTCCCTTGTTCACTTATTATTATATGCCAAATTTACTGTGAATGACAAACAAGAATGCTTTAATTTTCTTGCTAATCTACTAATTAAAATTGTTGATCGCTGTGAGTTTTTTTACCAGAGTACGAACACTAACCCAAAAAGTTGCATTGTTAGATGTGTTCTTATTTTTTTGCGCTTTCAAATTTAATCCACATCACTTTCGAATCAGAGCACTTTGATTCATTCCTATCATGAATTAAACTGTTTGTTTTCTTTTTCTTTTCTCAATATTTTTTTAATTTTGAGATTTAAGTTTTAAAATTTTAAAATAAAAAATCTATTTTGAATTAAGATATGTGTTAGAAAAGTCCATTTAAGGGCCCATGTTGTTTCTTATTTTTTCTCTCTCTTGTATTAGTCCCACATCATGTATTAGGATTTTTCCTTCCTTCCTTCTTCTCCTATATAAGGGTGTGTATACTTGTAACTATCCCCAAGTGAACATATATACAAGGTTGGCTTTCTCCATTTCTACATGGTATCAGAGCCAGGTTCCCTCTAGCTGCGGACTGCCTTTTCTGTCCGCTCCGCTCTCCTGCGGACTGCCACTCTGTCCGCTCCAGTCTCCTGCGGACTGTCTTTTTGTCCGCTTCTCTGCGGACTGCCTTTTTTTTTAGTCCGCCTTCCCTGCGGACTTCCTCTTTTTTCTCTCTCCGCTCAGCTCTGCTGCGGACTGTCTTTCTGTCCGCTCCGGTCTCCTGCGGACTGCTCCTCTGCATCCGCCTCTCTTCTCTCTCTCTCTCCGTGGTTCCACCCTCCTCAGGCTTCTTATAGCCATCTTCTGCTCTGACTCGTGGGGCCCACCTCTTCTATCCGCTGCGGGCGTTCCTTCCTGTCCGCTGACCGCTCTCTTGTGTCCGCTCGAGTCTCTTTGCTCGCGGACTGCTCCCCTCTAGCTCGCTCTGCTTCTGTCCGCTCGAGCCTCTTTGCTCGCGGACTCCCTTTCCGCAATCTCTTGCGGACTGCTCCTGTCCGCTGCGGACTCTCCTCTTGTCCGTTGCGCGCTCCCTCGCGGACTCCCTATCCGCAATCTCTTGCGGACTCCTTCTCTGTCCGCTGCGGACTCTCCTCTTGTCCGTTGCGCGCTCCCTCGCGGACTCCCTATCCGCAATCTCTTGCGGACAGCTCCTGTCCGCTGCGGACCCTCCTCTTGTCCGTTGTGCGCTCTTCTTCTCTCTTGCTGCGGACGCTCTCTTTTATAACCTTTTCTCTCTTCGTGGGACCACCTTCTTACCCGTCCGCTGCGGCCTCTCTCCTAGTTGCGGCCTCTCGTCAGCCCGCTCCTGCGCTCTTTGCTTGTTCGCGGCCTGTCTTGCCTGCGGCCTCTTTTCTGTCCGCCGCGGCCTCCCTACTCGTCGCGGCCTCCTTCTCTGTCCGCTGCGGCCTGTCTCTGTCCGCGCGGCCTCTCTCCTCCCGCTGCGGCCTCTCTCTGTATGCGTGGGCTCTCTACCCGCTGCGGTCTGCCCTACTCGCCTTAACCGACTCCCGTCCGCCGCGGACTGTTCCTGCTCGCTGCCAGCCTCCCTTCTGCTAGTCGCCGGCTTCCTCTCCGCTAGCCGCCCGGCCTCGTCTCTGTCACCGCATGGCGCATGCTGCTTCAGCTGTCACCTCTGTTGTGTCCTTCTCTACGGAGGGTATCACCTGCCTCTCTCATCATCCTTGTTGGATCGTTGATTCTGGCGCTACTCACCATATCTCCTCTCAGAAGCCCCCAGCATATCTCCAAATGCCTCATCCTGCTCGCATCACTGTGGCCAACGGTGACACCCTCCCTGTCTTTGGCTCCGCTGATCTTCAGCTTACGCCAACCCTTTCTCTTTCCTCGGTTCTTCACGTTCCGGGTTCTCCCTTCAATTTATTATCAGTTAGTCATCTCACACACGACCTTGACTGTTGTATTACATTTTCACCCTCTTCTTTTCTTATGCAGGATCGCCGCACCCGGAGTACCATTGGTCAGGGGCAGCTGGTGAATGAGTTGTACATCTTGGATATCCCACCAACTCTTCTCTCCACCATCTCTACTGTTGATTGGCATTGCCGCCTTGGACATGCTCCCCTTTCGATTCTCAAGCGGGCTCTTCCTGATATCTCCTTACAGGAGTTCTCCTGTGAATCTTGTGTCTACGGCAAACAACACCGTTCCTCTTTCCCCCCTGCCTGTACCAGGAGTACTACTCCCTTGTCGTTAGTTCATTCTGATATTTGGGGTCCTTATCGGCTCCCTAGTATTTTTGGCTTTCGGTATTTTGTCACGTTCATTGACGATTACTCCCGTACCACGTGGCTCTATTTCCTACATAATCGCACTGAACTTCCCTCTGTCTTTCGTGCCTTTTTACTTGAGATGCGTACGCAGTTCGCCACTCCTCTCAAAGTCATTCGCACTGATAATGCTCGGGAGTATACGGGTCGTGCCTTCTCCGATCTCTGCACATACTTTGGTGTCATCCATCAAACTTCCTGTGCGTATACCCCTCAGCAAAACGGGGTGGCCGAACGAAAAAATCGTCATCTTCTCGATGTTGCCCGCTCTCTTATGTTCCAAATGCACGTTCCCACCGAATATTGGAACTTTGCTATTTCCACCGCCTGTCATCTCATCAACCGCCTTCCCTCCTCTGTCCTTAATTTTGCCTCGCCTATCCAACTCCTCTATCCCTCCATCCCCCTCACCTCTCTCACACCACGGATCTTCGGGTGTGTTTGTTATGTCCACCTTCTTGGCCCTCCTTCCGACAAACTTGCTCCTCGGGCCGTCAAGTATATGTTTGTTGGCTACTCCCGCACTCAAAAGGGGTACGTCTGCTACTCTCCTACTACCGGCAAAATGGTCGTTTCTGCAGATGTCACCTTCTGCGAAGACCAGCCCTTCCACTTACCCGGCACCACCTCGTCTTCTGCTCCCTCGTCTTCTGCTCCCTCTCTTCCCCGGCCCGTTGTCCCGGTCACGCCATCTGTGCCGTCTTCTTCCTCCTCTCCCCCCGTTCCTCCTCGGGTTCCTCCACCGCTAATCCGTGTCTACTCTCGTCGCCCATCCATGGATGCTCCCGTGACCCAGCTCCCTGCTGCCAGCGATAGCTCGGCTGCGGTCGATCACGCTCCCGTCTCTACAGCTCATCCCTTGACCAACTACGTCTCTCTACATCGGCTCACACCGCCTCTCTACGCTTTTGCCACCTCCCTTTCCTCTATTTCTCTTCCTAACAATGTGCAGGAGGCGCTTCACCACCCAGGATGGCGGGCTGCTATGCACGATGAAATGCAGGCTCTCTGGGCTAACCAGACCTGGGATCTGGTTCCTCTTCCTGCTGGCCACACCCCTGTTAGCTGCAAATGGGTCTTTGTCATTAAACATGCAGCGGATGGCACTATCGACCGTCTGAAGGCACGTCTTGTGGCACGGGGGTTTACTCAGCAACATGGCCTTGATTACGAGGAAACCTTCTCTCCGTGGCCAAATTGAACACGGTCCGCGTTCTTCTCTCCTTGGCTGTTCATCGTCACTGGCCACTTTATCAGCTGGATATAAAGAATGCCTTCCTCAACGGCGATCTCCAGGAGACAGTTTATATGCAGCAGCCTCCCGGGTTTGAGACCACGGGGGAGTCTTTGGTATGCCACCTTCGGAAATCCATTTATGGTCTCAAACAGTCCCCGCGTGCATGGTTTGAAAAGTTCAGTAAGGTGGTCTGTGCTAGTGGCTTCACTCGGAGCTCGGCTGATTTTTGTCTCTTCACCCGACATCGGTCAACCGGGACTGTGATTCTTCTGGTCTATGTTGATGATATCCTGATTACTGGCGACGACACGACAGGAATACAACAGATCAAGGCACAGTTGAATTCTGCCTTTCAAACCAAAGATCTGGGCAACCTTCGGTACTTTCTTGGGCTCGAGGTCGCCCGACGCCCTGATGGTCTTGTGTTATCTCAAAGGAAGTACTGTATGGACCTCCTTCGTGATGCAGGTTATTCTGGGTGCAAACCTGCAAAGACTCCTATGGACGCAAATCACAAGCTCTCGGCCCATAGCTCTGACTCTGACAAGCTACTTACAAATCCGGAATATTACAGACGCTTGGTTGGGAAGCTGATCTACCTTACGGTGACTCGACCAGACATCTCATTTGCTGTGGGAGTTGTGAGCCGTTTCATGCACGCTCCTCGGACATCTCATCTTCAAGCTGTCGAGCGCATCCTTCGATATCTCAAGATCGCCCCCGGACAAGGACTCGTGTACAAGCCATCCACATCTCTATCTCTTGTCGCGTATTCTGACGCTGACTACGCAGGATCTATTGATGATAGGCGCTCCACAACTGGATTCTGTACTTACTTTGGTGGACACCTCATAACTTGGCGTAGCAAGAAACAGAATGTGGTTGCGCGTTCCTCTGCCGAAGCCGAGTACCGGGCTATGGCTGCTGTCGTTTCTGAGCTAACCTGGCTTGAAGGCCTTCTGAGAGACTTAGGTGTTCGTCTCTCATCTCCGACAACCTTATTTTGCGACAGTCAGGCAGCAATTCATATTGCCAAGAATCCGGTTTTTCACGAACGAACAAAGCATATCGAAGTTGACTGTCACTTTATCCGGGAAAAGGTACAGTCAAAGAAGATAGATTTGGCGCATGTTCCTGCTACCGACCAAGTTGCGGACATACTGACGAAAGCTCTCTCCAGGCCGCTATACTATCAGTTCTTATCCAAGCTTGGCGCCTACGACTTGTACGCTCCAGCTTGCGGGGGAGTGTTAGAAAAGCTCATTTAAGGGCCCATGTTGTTTCTTATTTTTTCTCTCTCTTGTATTAGTCCCACATCATGTATTAGGATTTTTCCTTCCTTCTTCTCCTATATAAGGGTGTGTATACTTGTAACTATCCCCAAGTGAACATATATACAAGGTTGGCTTTCTCCATTTCTACAATATGTATAAAAATTATGTAAGTTCTTCTAAAATTCTTATTTCATATTGTATTTCAAATCTGAATACTTTCTCTCTCATACTTTTTTTAAAATATTTCAAATATTCAAAATTGAATGTCTCCCTCATTAAATGTTTTTTTATATATATAAATGGACAATCGCTTAAAACACTTTGAAATAAGCATCGATGACTTGAACTAATGCATGTGAAACCTCAAGCAAATGGTAGAGACTAGCACTGTGAATATGAGAGGCGTTCACCAAGTTATGAATGGATTAAGAATCACTGTCAATAACATTGAAGCTACATCCACTTAGGAAGAGATTGTGCACCACCGCAATATGAATCCCCAAATCCTAGAGTAGAGTAACCCATCCCCAAAAAGCATGACCCTCGAAACCACCACGTTGGGAAACAGATGTCAAACTAAATGTGGGCCATTTTGATGGCCGCGTAGAACCTGAAGGATGATTGGATTGGTATGAGCGCATGGAGTGGTTCATGACATGAAAGCAAATGCCTATGAAGTATCAAGTCGAGTATGCTACCCTTAGACTTAAAGGACTAGTACTAGTCTACTTGGTTAAGCTAAGTGAACATGTTTTAGCTTAGGAATGACCCCGATAATCACATGGGTAGAGTTTAAAAACTAACTCCGGAAACAATGTCTCACTGGACTATCTACAAAATTTAAATTGCAAGTTCTACAACTTTCGTTAAGATAAACTCTAGGCAAATGATTATACTAATGAGCTCTATATCCAACAGTCAAGTCTAGATATATGAGAGTAAGATGACATGACAGTGTATTGTAATCTAATTAGGCGTTGTAATGCTATTAAGGAGCAGGTTGAGATATATGACTTAAATAACTTAAGTGAAGTATCAAGTAAGGCCAGCCTCCATGAGTTCTCCCTTCAGAAAAGACTTTCAAGATATGGAATTACTGTTAGGCCCACCTTTGTGCCTCACCCTAGTGCAACCCTTAAGCCCCTTGTGGTTAGTCATCCTATGTGATCCACTACTACCCCTACACCCACTCCTCCTCTCTTTAAGAGCAAGGAAGTTGTGGGTTCTCGACCCAACTTTGGGTTCTTTCGATGTTTCAAGTGCATGGAATCTGGGCACAAGTCCTCTGAATGTCCTCGCCGTCAATTTTTCCATGGCCGTACAACTGCGATCCCATTCCCGTCAATTTCAACATTTCTATTTGGGCCCCAATTCCATGAAGAGACGAAGGAAAGTGAGGTCATTTACATATTAGCGAGATTAGACTCTAGCCAAGATTATTGTATAACCCGTAATTCGTCGAGATCAAAAATGCCTAAGGAGACGACTATTTGCAAACCTCACCATGCGTGCATGGGCGGGCATGGGCGGGCATGGGCGGGCATGGGCGGGCATGGGCGGGCATGGGCGGGCATGGGCGGGCATGGGCGGGCATGGGCGGGCATGGGCGGGCATGGGCGGGCATGGGCGGGCATGGGCGGGCATGGGCGGGCATGGGCGGGCATGGACGAGCATGGACAGGTATGGACGGGCATGGGCGAGTATCGACATGCATGAGCGTGTAGCCCTCGTAACTCGCTAGTACATCCAACGCAGTCAAGCTTCATCTCTAACAGTGGACTTTAGACATCCGCTGATTAAAATTTTGGAGGTGCACAATTTTTATTTTTGCCCTACCAATTCATATTTTTGATTTATATACATAACACCTCATAGATGTGTATAAAAAAGGGGGTGCCAATATCCCTTTGGCCCCCCTTTAAATCCGCCCCTGGAGACGACTCGCTATGGATATAACTCATACGGGATGGTTATGTAATCATGTCGTTTATGTGAAGTCGACGTGTCAGTCATCCAAACCGAACTTGGGTGGGAACACAAGTTACCACTTCACAGGGAGGCCTCGGTGATTTCCCCTCGGTTGTTGTTGAGGTGTGGCGTATTCCACAAAGGGGTTGGGAGGTAGTTGTCGCCCAAGTAGAAGCCTATTATATAAAGGTGGACGATCACGTCATTAAAACTTGCATAGTACTATGTCGGAGGTTCTAAGGCTTGTGGAGCCTTACACAAGTACTGAGTGGGTCTCTCAAATTTTGGCATTGTTGTGAAATAACACTCCCTTATCAAAGATATTGGGATTGGGGTTTTGAACTCTTGTACTTGACATTCAAATGTTTATTGCAATGACTGCTTCATTGTAGAACCAGGGCTCAAAAAGCACCCATTTTAAGATGTAAATAAACATTAGATGTAGGTATGAATATACATTTGCATTAGCTTTGGTCACATGATAGGGATTTCCACAGGATTACAAAGAAGGTTTTGGGCAAGAGGGCAAAGATTGGTAGATAATTGAATTGATTGAGGAGATGAGGTCACTCCAAGAGAATATAATAGGGACCTGGTGTAATTAATAAAGGTAAAAGAGCTATCAGCCACAAATGGGCATTTAGGACGGATATTAAGTGATACAATATATAGTTGGATGTGAAGGCTTATTGATGGGGATCCATCAGCGCAATCGATGGATGCTGCATCACTGCAAGGCGAGACTCACGTTCATTTATTCCCACAATAACACTTTATCGGATCGGCGATCCGATTTCACGGATGTGTCCGGCTCGTCGTTTACAGACGATTTCATATATTATTTTATTGTTTTTGAGTGGGTCTCCACGACCAATCATAATCGTTGATTCAATGTGCCCTAAGTGTGTTTTTATTATAAATATATGTGGTTATGGGGGTTGCCAGCCGGATTGCAGAAATTGGAGATCAGAAATCCCCGATTCCAACAATCCCTCCACGGAGCCGCCTCGGTAGAACTCTAGGGAACGACCCCTAGGCCCTCTCCCACTCCCCAAGGGTATCCCCCATTCATATCCCCCTTTCTCCACCCTCAAAGCTCTCCACCACCACCAATACAACGCTCCAAACAACCAGCCTCCACCCTTTCCATGTTGTCCAGCAACAGCTGCCAGTTCCACCTCCTGCAACCATCTGCCCAGCCCCATCCCTGCTTGTCGCTGCTCCTAACATCCACTTCCCTACTTGCCGCCGCTCCTTCCAGCCACCCTACCTTCCGTCGCCCCACTTCAGGCCTCCAGGAGCCCGCCACACCCCCTCAATCCCTCTCTCCTCTACAGTCTGATATCCCCACTCCTCTGCCGACCTCCTAGAGCACTGATAAACCACCAACCTCCCTGATCTACCCTTCTACATTCTAATTCCGCACCATTCATCCATATTCAGTCCAACCAGCCCATGTTTCCCCTCCGGATTGTCTCCATTGCGCCATACTTCACCGGATATCCACATCTCGGGCAGTCCCCATGTTTGATGAGTATTTTGTTGTATGAACTCTGATTCCTTGATATTATTCTTATTTGTTTGGGTCTCATCTTTGCTTAGATATTTTGTGTCGTGGAATATTGTTTGGAAACACTTATGATTTGCAGTATGGGATTATTCGCAGCGCGCTTAACTTTGGCCCTCCTTGCGGAGGAAAATCGTAGCCTCTTTGCCCTAAAGAAATATTAATCACTCTTGCTCGTTACATTTTACTGTGTGGATTATTATTATTTCTAACATTATTAATTATTGTTGTCAACTCTTGCATGGTCGCATCATAGTAGGATAGGAGCAGTTGATTGAAACCTCACTCACCACTAGTCAAGCATCGTAGGTCCACACCGCACATCCTACCCAACATTAGTTGGTATCAGAGCTCAAGCTTTGGTCCACATCTATGCTTTGTAGTGGTAGGATTTATAGATCTCCAATGTCTGACCCAAACATCAATGAGGACAGAGATAATAGTTCGAATTCGGGTACGACATTAGCTAAATTTCAGCAACATGTCCTTGACTGTTTAGATACCATGGGTGTCCAGTTTCAGGATTTTCATCGTGACCTCGCAGAGTTGAATAACTTGTTAGAGAATTTGGAAAATCCGAGAGACACGCCACCCCAATGGGTGGAATCACTTGAGGATGAGCCCAATATTCCTCCTCGTCCTGAACCACAACGTAGTGGTGTTCAACCACCCCTTGAACGACATTATCATGGTATTCCCCATCAGAGTACCGTCCCACCTTTGCGACGGAATCCTGGGTACAACCACAGCGCTGAAAAGGCCCGGCTTATGTCAGGCACCCACCACAGCGTGATGAACCCCGAGTATTCCCTTTGGATCATAGAGATCGTGCACCTCAACACGGTCGTCGTGATCATGACCGCGATGACTATTTTAATCCCTATCATAAATAACATGGACCCCCGCCAGCTCGAAGCGATTACGTCAATGATGAGTATTATAAGGATTATCTGGAGTAGCACAGAGGTGGTTACCAGCATGAGTATGACATCACCAGGCGCATTCGCAACGATGTCCCTTCCTTTGACGGTCGCATGGACCCAAAGGCCTTTAGTGATGGGATCCTCGACACAGACTATTACTTCTAGTGGTACGACATGAACGACAAGCGATGAGTCTGGTTCGCCAAAATGAAATTAGTCGGGCAGGCTAGAGTATTCTGGACTTGAGTCTGGTTCGCCGTAATGAAATTAGTCGGGCAGGCTAGAGTATTCTGGACTAGCATAAAGAGATAAGTTGATAGGGAAGGCTATTATCTCATCACCCGATGGGATCATATGAAGCAGAGACTGAAAGACAAGAATCTTCATGCGTCCTATAGGGACCAGTTGTTTGATCAGCTACATAGTTTACGTCAGGGGACACTTACTATAGCCAATTATATGGCTCGCTTAGATTAGCTTGTCATTAGGAGTGACATTTCAGAGGAACTTGCCTGCCCCACCCCAGATCACAGTGACTAAACCCCCATGTGCCTCAGCTGACACGGGGAAAAGCCGCCGCCACTGATGGCCATAGATCCGGGGGTATACAATGTTACAGATGCTCGGGCAGAGGACGCGTGGTGGCCCAGTGCCCTACGCGGAATTTACTTATTGAGGATGGCGAGCCAGGCCTAAAAGGCGATGAGGAGGTTGTTGAGGAGATTGCAGTCACCATTGAGGAGGGTTGGGAGAGTGAGGCTGAGAGGTCATTAAAGATGGGAGTAGTTTGATGTCTCCTACACACCTCTCGTGTTGATGAAGATTGGCAACGCGCCGCAATCTTCTACACATATTTCCCTAGTGCAGGCGATCCTTGTAAGCTAGCGATAGATAGTGGGAATTCCGTGAACATCGTGGCCCTGAAGGGCCTAAAGTGTAAGCTAGTGAAGACTGAGCCTCACCCCCATCCTTACTATGTCATTTGGGTAGATAAGACCTCGATTCAGGTTACTCAGCGATGTCTTGCCCCGATTAGTCTGGACACAGTTAAGGATTGCATGTGGTGTGACGTCATCCCAATGGACATCGCCCGCATTTTGCTTGGTAGGCCTTGGTTATATGATCGTGACGCTACGTGTTTTGATTAGTCAAACACGTGTGTCTTTTACGACAAGGAACAGAAGATCACGTTGTCCCCCACCCAACCCAAGATGAAATCCAAAAGTCGGGTTGAGCCCTCAGTTCATACAAGCTCCCTGAGACCCTTGCATATCATGAGATGTAGCGAGTTTTTAAGAGACAGCGCTGATGTTAACATTATATATGTAGTGGCTGCCACTATGGCTCCTGATTGTCCTACACTTGAGGCTCGCCTCAACGTGTGTCCACTCTTGGATGAGTTTGCAGATATCATGCCTAAGGATCTCTCTGATGAGCTACAACCCTTACAGAACATCCATCACACTATCAACCTAGTCCCAGGGTCCTCACTTCTAAACTTGCACCACAATCGTATGAATCAAGATGAGTACGCTGAGCTCAAAAGGCAAGTCGATGAGCTTCTTCGGAAGCAGTTCATTCGGGAGAGCTTGAGCTCTTGGATGAGTTTGCGAGTGGCTAGTTATGCCCCATTTGGGCTTTAAAACGCTCCAAGCACGTTCATGAGGGTCATGACACAGATATTCTAGCCTTATATAATCAAGTTCATGGTCGTGTATTTTGACGACATTCTAATTCACAGCCACACCCAGGTTGATCACTGTGGACACTTGAGGTTTCTATTTGATATCCACCAAAAAGAACAGCTATTTATAAATCTAAAAAAGTGCTCATTTTTATATGAGACTGTCCATTTTCTGGGACTATCATCTCCTCTTTGGGAGTATTCGTTGACCCCGAGAAAGTCCAGTCAATTCGCGATTGGCCCACACCTTCGACCATCCATGAGGCTCATAGTTTTCATGGACTCGCGACCTTCTACAGAAGATTCGTTAGGGGATTCAGTTCGATTATGGCCCCATTTACCAGTTATCTCCGCAAGGGAGACTTTCAAAAGACCACCCGGCCGGCCACTCGCACGTTTGAAGAAATTAAGGACAAGTTGACGACCTCTCTAGTTCTGAGGCTCCCTGATTTCATTAGATCCTTTGAGGCTGATTATGACACGTCGGGAATTGGTATTTTCGGCGTATTGAGTCAAGAGGGACACACGATTTCTTACTTTAGTGAGAAGAAAATGAAACTAAGCAAAAATACTCGAACTACGATCGAGAGTTTTATGTTATTGTCCAGTCCCTGCATTATTGGAAACACTACCTCCTGCCCTGGGAGTTTGTACTCTACTCTCATCACCAGACCTTGTGCTATCTTGACTCACATAGGAAGTTGAGTCATCTGTATGCTAAGGGAGTTGACTATTTACATGATTTTCATTATGTTCTTAAACACCGCGTTGGTGTTGAGAACAAGCCTGCTGATGCACTGAACCGCCGATCTCATTCTTACAGACGATGAGAGCCAGAGTGGATGGGTTCGAGAGATTGATCACGGACTACCCAACTTGTCCGGATTTTGGAGAGTTGTATGTTGCGTTGTCAAGAGACCCTCCAGATTCCGTCAAGGGGTTTCAAATTGTTGATGGTTACCTATACTGAGGATCCCGCCTATGTATGCCCAGGACGCTGATCATGATTATTTAGTATGGGAGTTACTATTGAACAATTGTTTTAGATTCTCAAAGGAAATTTGGTACAACGGGTGTTCAAAGAGCCACGCATCTCCCATTGCTTATATGCGGACGACACCATCATCATTGCTAGAGGCAATATGTCCATCATCCTCTCCATTAGTAAGTTATCTCTCAATTCGAATGGTGTTCAGGTCAAAAAATAAATTGGCAAAATAATTGTATTTACTTCTCTAACAAAATTCCTCTTTGCCGAAAATGGATTGTCCTACAAAGCTTAAAATTCAACTTGGACTTTCCCTTTCACTTATTTTTGAATCCCTATTTTTTATGGTCACGGTAAACCGACTTACAATGAATCTTTTGTGGCTAGGCTGCACTTCTACGTTGCAGGTTGGCCACTCAGGCTTCTAAGAATGTGGGGCAGGCTCATCCTAATTAAATATACACTAATGTCATCGTGTTCTCATCTCATCGCTTGCTCCAGCATATCGGTCTCCGTTCTTGACACCATGGATAAATATATATTTAAATTCCTATGGAACAATACTGGTATTGGAACTAAGCATCATTGGGTCGCACCTAAAACATGCAGCTTTATCATCTCTGTCGGTAGTCTTGGGTTTCATATCCTTAAATACAGGCACAAATGTTTCAGATTTAGAGAAATTTGAAAAGTTTGTAACAATAATTTTCTTTTCTTTTTTTGAATTACTTCCTGCACCTTCATCTTGAGGTCTCTGGCATGGAGACTTTAGGTATCTTGCATAGTTTCTCAACTGCATCTGCTTTGTTAGTGAGTCCATTTTTGGAAGCACTTTATAAATGGTAATTTATCTCTTGCCTCAACCAAAAAAACTCTAAGCAGCTTCACCACCTCCGCTGATCTGCCCTGGAAATGGATGTGGTCTAACTTGATTCCCCTTAAGATAAGCATCGTCATCTGGCTTGTCACTCAGAAGCGGATTGCTTGCAATATCAACTTTTAAAAAATTGTATCTCACTTGCTTCAAAATGCTCATGTTGTCTAGGGCTATTTGGGGCTATTTTGAACTGTTGCTTCTACCATCTCCCACAACTTCCCTCACCATTCATCACAAATCTCATATATGGCTTTTTCACGCAAATAAACTTAGCAAAAACATTAAGGGTGTGTTCGTTTGGTAGGTTTTGATTGACAAGAATTGATTTTGGCCAAAAGCATACGGCGCAGTGGTTTTGGAATTGGGCGAAAATCAATTTTTGTGTTTGCTTGCAGGAGAGTTTTCAGTCACAGGAATTGAATATATAATTCAATATTTATGTTGGATTGCAAGAATGAAATTCAGAGAGAAATTGATATTTAAGTTTGAAAATATAACAGAGAAGGATCTTACATCATTGCACTGCATTATGAAGATCAATGCGGGGAACAATCAAAATAGAACAAATTTGAGGGGAGAAAGTTTTGCCTTGCATTATATTGAAAATATTGCAGGGAACAATCAAAATAGTTCATGGACTGCATTATATACAGTTAGGTTTCTATTTCATTTTTCTGTGCAGTTGCACCTGTTACAATTAAATTTACAAGCTTTTTACCAAAACGAAACTTTGAAAGCGATAATTATAATAAAAAAACATTCACGTTCTAAATAGTTATTGCAGCAGAAGTTTTTGATGGAACTGGTGATCCAGAAACCCACTGTATAGAGGAGTAAACAGATAAATCGAAATGAAAAACCTTGAAGGCGGCAAGGAGGAAGAAATAAATTGGTGGTTTCCGGAGAGGAAGAACAGGGGTCTTGGCTCGGCTAGGTCGACGGTGACCCTACAGGCGAAAACTGGTTCTGAGCAGCTTGAGATATTTCCTCTATAGGGAGCTCGGTATAAACCGTGATATGGTTCTGCCCTGTGATGAGAAGGGGAGAAAAAATAGGGAGCCCGGTATAAACCCTAGGAAAAGCAAGCAGCTCGGCAGAGAAGAAATGAAACTAGCCGGAGAAAGGAGCTGGTTCATTTTTATACCGGTGAAAACTTACCGTTTTCAAATAAAACTAAAAATGTTGTTCAGAATGATTAAACGAACTTGATTTTTGATTTTCATGCAAGTAAAATCAAAATCCATCTATTAAAATCTGCGAAAGGAACAGGGTCTAAATCTAAGGGTCTGTTTGGCGCAGCTCTGGCGGCTGGAAAATCTCTATTCCAGCCGCCAGAGCTGCTTTATATGTGTTTGGGACAGCTCCCTGCGAAGAGCTTTTCAAAAATCTGGAGCTATTTTGCAGCTTTTCAGAAATCTCCCTCCCCCCAGCTTCTGCTCTTGCAAAATAGCGCTCTCTCACAGGTTTTGGAAATCTAATAGTTTCTTCAGTTGGAACATGCTTAGAGGTCGGACGGCCTTCCTCCGGCGATTCTGAGCCCCTGACGGCCTTCCTCTGGCGATTCCGAGCCCCCGACGTCCTTCCTCGGGCGATCCCGAGCGCACTTCTGCACAGAATACCCAAACACTCTGCATATTTTCAAAACTGCTCCCCAGAAATCTATTTTAAAACAGCTCTATCCGGACAGCAACTTTTCAATCCGCCAGAACTGTCCCAAACAGAGCCTAAGTTTATGGTTGCTTTCACATTTTGCCTCTAGCAAATCTATGTTTTCTTACTCTGATGCCTCTTGGGATCCCGCTTTCACCTCGAGTTTTCTTCATCATTTGTAAAAATCTGGCGGCGAGTTAGTATACCCCTCTTTTTCTCTTCGAGTCGTCTCCGCTCTACACATCTTTCTTGATAATTGATATGCAATGTGGCAGCGGATAGGCTTGCTGAATGACTGGGGTGTAGATCCTGTTCAAACTCTGTTCACTCTACACAGGAGTTACCATGCTCCGTTAGGGCACCTGTCCTACTTGACATATACGAGACAGCCACTATCAGATTGTTCATCCAATCCTAGGGGCCGTCCATATCTGGGATGAGTAATTTTTGGGTGGGCGTGGCTCACCGTGAGCAAAGAAATCAAGACTGTGCACTCGCACATCAAATCATACGCACGATATTTGATATGTGAGTGCACGACACTGATCTCGCGCTCACGGTGAGCCACGCCGATCCAAAAATTACTCGGTCTTCTCATACTGCAGTTGATTCGGGGATGTGCTTTGTCTCCGTTTTCCCTATGAAATATAAAAATAAACTTTCTCTAGAAAAAAGAATTGAACACAACTTACATGGACTAGGAATGGCGGTGACCTTTCGGCGAACATGTAGAAGGATGAAGATCTCGCCCTTCTTCAAGATGTGATCGGCCGCCCACTTGATCGCGTGCTGGCTGTTCTTGTCGCTATCGATCGCCACCACCACCACCTGGGGTATACCGGCAGCTTCTTCATTGCCGCCGGCATGTCGGAGCTGCGACTCGTTTCTCCGCATATCGAAATCCGCACACTAATTGCAAATTCGAAAGCGACGGGGAATGGTGCTCGATGCATTCCCTTTTATTCAGGAATGGCGGGACGTTGAGGACCCAAGGATTAGAGCATCTCCAACTGTGATCTATAAATGAAGAACCTCCATTTTTACCAGAAAAAAGAGCTCCAACCAATCTCTAAATTGAGCTCCATAAATGAAGACCCTCTCTCTCTCTCTCCAGGGAGGAAATGAAGGGGGCTGCATTTTTTTATTATTATTATATTTTATTTATTACTTAAATTGTTTATTTAAAAAATTTTAGTATTAAGCTATAATCTTCGTAGCCGCTAGGCGCTAGTATAATTCTTCAAATTTGATATATAATATATAAAAAGTCTTTTCGAGACCTACAAAACAAGACTAATATTGAATACCTTCTAATCATTATTTATCATAAAAAAAGTAAGAGGAGATTTTAGTGAACCTAAAATTTATCATTATAATTATCATAGATATTTATATATACATTATAAATATATAAATATATATATATATACGTATCATGTTCTTCAAATATGGAGAATATGGTTGGAGTTGCTCATATCATGTTCTTCATATTTGAAGAGCATAGTATAATGGGGATCGCTAAATATAGAGATTCTCATTGGAGATGCTCTTAAGGTTTCCGGCCATAATCTGGCCTCCCCAATTCTTCTTATCCAGATTAGGGGTTTTCAGTTCTTGTCCGATGATCAGCTCTGGTCTTCCCCTCTAAATGGAACAGAGTTACAGACTAGCAGGCTTGTGGGTGAAGACCTTATCAGAAAAAGCATTTTCTTCGCTCCGCAATTTTCAGTGTGTGCATTTTTTTAAGGTGATTGTTATGACAAATCAATTTAATTGTTACGTGCAAATTAATTTTAGATGCAAATTAATTTTAGTGTCAAATCAAAAATTGATACGTGCAAATTAAATTGTTACGTGCAAATCAATATAAAATCTTTCTAAATTGTTTAACAAAATTTGAACAAATAGTTTAGTATTAATATTATAAAATTTAATGTATTACAAGAGTTTCAAATTAGCGTGAGAGCAACTTTTCGACATTTTTTTTCTTTTCTGGACAAATACGAAAAAAATGATGAAGATGAGAAATACAAAAAAAATGTTTAAACATATGACTTGTTTCAGATCAAAGAAGCTGAAGATGAGCGAGAATGTCAGGCACAAATAAATCTGGAGCTTCCGCAGTGGTCAGAAGCGAGGATGTGTGGTAGGTGTCGTTGCGTATGGCTTGCGGTCGGCGTTGGCGGCGGTGTCAGCGGCAACGGTGGCAGCGGCGTTGGCGGCATCGAAGAGAGAGATATCGGCGGTGGCGGAGGCGTCGTCGCCTATGGCTCGCTCCTGTCAACGTAATGGGGAAATGGTTTGTCCATATCAATTTTACCGTAACATTTAAAATAATTATTTAATAATTTTTATTTTAAAAGTTGATTTGAACCTTTTCAATATAGATTTGTCCATAATAATTACCTTTTTTAAAAAAAATAAGGCACCTTACAATATACTTCGATTGATGGCAAACAGTGGCGGAACTAGGAATTTGAAGTCGCACGGGCACAATCTAAGTACTGTCAATTCGGGGGGTTCGGGGGGCAGCACACCCTGAGCGGGGGTTCGGGGACAGCGCCCCGAAATTTTTTTTTTGCATGCTCTGAAAACGTGAAATAATATTTTCTGTTGTAATAGTATCAACAAAGATATGGTCTGTTGTAATTTCTAAAGATAGAGGGATGCAACATGTAATTATGCTAACTCCTAAGGGAGGTTTGGGTAATTAATACTAATAAAAACATCAAAAGAAAAGGAGGAGAAAAGCTACCAAGAAAGCTATTGTTTTGTCAGTTCTTGTCCTAGCTTTTGCAAGAACATCTTTGCCTAAAAAAACACGATAAATAAAATAAACTACTACAATAAGAAGAGTGTTACAGTTATCCATAATGCTTTAATGTAAAAAATAGTAATAAACAGCTAAAAAAAGAAAAGCAGAAGGGTGTATACACATGGACTGATCATCATTATAAACAAACATCTCGTCCCAACTAGTTGGAGTTAATTTTATGAATTCTCATTTTTCATTCATTCACATTAAATGATAGAGGTTTTAAATCTAAATTACACAAATTAATTCGAACAACTTATATCCACATTACCTTAGGTCTACTCCTTCACATATATCGTACTTCTAAATTAATTATATCTACTCACCTAAGTGGTATATTTTTAAAATTTTTTGAGGCATGCCAAAACCAGTTTCATTATCATAATGGGCTCCATCTCATTGCTAAAAAGTGAAATTGTGCAAATACATTTGATAAATGTCAGATTATTATAATTTTCACTTGGTTTAAATTTTTTTTGACACTTAAATAAAGGCAAAGGTTGCTATGACTGAAAGGATAAAAGTTCTCAAAAAAAAAATCAAACATAATTGCATAAAATATTTGTCCATGCATCCCCTCCAATATGTTACTGAAATCAGCAAATGGAAAAAGGAATTGGAAAAAATTAGAATTTGTATCTGAAATCAGGAACAAAAAACATGAATTGAAAAAAATCTGAATTAGGAATTGAAAATATCTAGAATATGTTTCTGAAACGAGCAACGAGAATTGAAAAAAAAAATATGAATTGAAAAACAATTGGAATCTGGTTCTGAAATCAACAACAAGAAACAGAAATTGAAAAAAAAAACAGGAATTGCAAATAAGAAGAAGAAGAAGGCAAAGACGAAGAAGAAGAAGAAGGCAAAGACGAAGAAGAAGAAGAATGCAAAGAAGAAGTAGTAGTAGTAGTACCGACGGGAGCCGGAGCCGGAGCAGGGAGCGGCGTCGCGGATCGGGAGCAGGAGGAGCAGGGAGTGGTAATTTAGCGATAAAAACCCAAAAATCGGTCGGGCACGTGCCCTACCGTGCCCAGGACTAGTTCCGCCCATGATGACAAATGATATGAATATAACATGATTTATATTAAAATTAAGAAAAATAACGATAAAAATAACATAAATTAAACACCAACACGATTTCATCCAAAATGATAACAAAAAATTACTAGTACTCATCGTTTGTTGTTATTGGTTTCTTTTTGTACGTCTTTCTGATCTCTATATGCCTTCTAAAAGAAACTAAATATTTGCATAAATTATTCAAATAGTAATGAAATATTCACAAATTTTTGATTGCACACATTTATCTCATTTTTGGTGGGGCAGACTCAAATGCCGACAAAAAAGTCAAATTATGTCAAACTATTTATAGTAAAATAGATAATTTATTGAAATATAAAAACATAATGATTTTTGTCTTAATTAAAAGTCCTTCAAACCAGGGGCGGATTTAAAGGGGGACCAAAGGGACACTAGCACCCTCTTTTTTTTGTGCACATCTATGAGATGTTATTTATATAGACCAAAAATATGTATTAGTAGGGCAAAATTTTAAACCATGCACCCCCAAAATTTTAATGAACGGGGTTGGGCGATCGACGATCGTCGAACGCGGCTGGGCGATCGACGATCGTCGAACGCGGCTGGGCGATCGACGATCGTCGAACGCGGCTGGGCGATCGACGATCGTCGAACGCGGCTGGGCGATCGACGATCGTCGAACGCGGCTGGGCGATCGACGATCGTCGAACACGGCTCCGCGATCGACGATCGTTATCTCGAACGTGGTTCGGCGTTCGTCGATCGTCGAACGCGGCCTGTCGATCGACGATCGCTATCTCGAACGCGGTTCGGCGTTCGACGATCGTCGAACGTGGCTTGACGATCGACGCTCGCTGTCTCTGGCTGTGTTTCACGGGGTATTTAAGTCTGGTCACCGGGGGCTTAGGGTACGGAAACGTGAACCAGCGGGTTGCTGTTGTTTTAGCGATAACGACTGGAGTTCTGAAGATTCATACGAAGGTGTGTTCGTGTAGGGATTTCTTCAGAAGGTGTTTCCTCACTATCTTGTCCAAACTAAGAGGTGCGAGGTAGGATCGGTTTGATCTGTATGTTCCGCGCGGAAGATCAAGACGATTTGTTGAAAACTACACATATTTGCATCATTATCGTGTGTCAATTTTCTTAATGGTGGTTGATTTGCAATTGCATGAGCTTAATAACAGGTTTGATGAGGTGAGTATGGAGTTGCTTCATTGTATGGCTTGTTTGAATCCCCTTAACTCCTTTGATTGTTTTGACAAGCAAAAAATACTCAGACTTGCAAAGTTTTATCCTAGTGATTTTTCAAGTTTAGAGTTGTTTAATCTTGAATTTTAGCTAGACAATTTCATTGTGGATATGAAAAACGACGAGAGGTTTTTTGACTTGAACGACCTTGGTCATCTCTCTATGAAACTTGTTGAAACTGGGAAACATATTACTTATCAACAATTATACAATCTATTGAAGTTTGTACTAATTCTTCTTGTGGCCACTGCAAGTGTTGAAAGAGTCTTTTTAGGCATGAATTATGTCAAAAACAGATTACGCAATAGTTTGGGCGATCAGACATTGAATGACTGTTTGATTACATTCATTGATAGAGACGCATTTTTGAAAGTTTTTGATGATGATATTATAGATCGTTTTCAAAAAATGAAGACTCGTCGCGGACAACTGTAATTTCTTCTGCTATTTGGTAATTTTCAATTAAGACATTTATATGTAATGGTGTATGACTTTATAATATCAGAAATTTTTCATTTTCTATATTATGTTATTAAATTTTTTTTATGCACACCCTTTGTCACAATCCGCATTTCTTCAACGAGCACGTCGTATCAGAGCAAGAGGAAAAACGGGTTATGATGTCACATCATGTAGGGGATAACCGCACACGCTCAGGCAAATATTTACACTTACTAGACTAGAGTAAAATTATCAGTTAGATGCAACAACACCGTTGAGTTTGATGGCCGTATCCCTCGGCCTAGTAGAGCAAAATGTGATTGTACGCGGCGGAAAATAAGTTACGTTAGTTATAAGTTTTCCTATATGCACTCTAGATTTATTATACCAAAGGAAAATGTCTGTTTTTACGTGGTTTGGAAATACGTCTTAGTTTATCAAAACATGTATGCATGACATAGAATAATAGGTTTGTTTTAACTTTAAAATATCTAATGCAACCTATCATAAATCCTTCTCAAGAGCAAGTAGACATCATCTCATCCAAATGATTCATATTAGCAGTCTAGCATTCATATGTAGCACGTAAAGAAAGCCACCAATGGGCGCCAACAAGATGACACGAACTCATTAGGGCGTATGTATGTCTGTACAAGGAAGTAACGAACTACCTCACCCAACAAGCTCGGCAAGCTCCAAGGAAATTTCACCAAACTCTAGCCGCTCAACCGGCTACAACCTGCACGTGAGACATTCAAGAAAGAACACCTCAACAATTGTCAAGGCTACAACATAGAGCATTAAGTTTAAAAAATATGACGAAGGGGCTTACCGACCCCGTAGCAATTTTTCATGTAAAATGAGTGAAAAGCACAGGGTGGAAAACAAGTGTTAAACACTGCTAACCTAACGTGTAAAACGCACCAAGTAAGTGAAAGTCTCATCAAGTCCTGCTCAACCCGCAGGAGCAAAAATGCAACACATATATGCTCATTCCATCATCTGGATAACAAAAAACAACTATACTAATGAAACATACGCAGCAGTTAAGTTCGATTCCGCAAGGGTCTTTTGGTGGCGGCCCTAAAGTGGAGCGCACCAATAAAAGCCAGCCCAAATCGGGGCCAAAACGGTGCTTTCCACCACAAAACAAAACCCGGTGGCCACCAAGGCTGAAACCACACCACCCCTTACTGAATCCTCACACAAACGCTCCTGTCATGGTTCACAATTCGCCGCGCAAAACTCACCATAATCCAAGCTAAACCCGTTTCATTTCATCGTCCTCACTCATGACTACAAATTGCCCAAGTTATGTCAAACTTGATAGAATTTGGGTCTCTACTTCACCATAAGCGAACCTCACGACTAACCATAATAAGCTCGCGAATCATATGAACAAAAAAAGTAACTAAGAGAGAAATACAAGGTAAAACATGATAAAATGAGATGAATAATAGGTAAGCATATAGACTGGGAAATTCTTGAAAGACAAGATGATTTATGCTTGTGAGTCCTAAACAAAAGTAAGAGTAACAAGGCTAACCTATTTAGACAAAAGTGAGGTGCAAAACAAGAAGAACAAGCTAGGAAAATTGAAAGGGGAAAGCTAGCTAAATTTGCACAATCAAAACACAAGAAAATAAGATTGGCAAGGGTGAAAAACACCGCTTGCCTGAACCGAGATGCCACCGCAACGGCTGCTCCTCTTTCTCATTCCCTTGCCTTAGCTTTTCTCCCTTGCTTTCTTCTTGAGAATGAAGAAGAAGGTGAAGAAAGGGATAAGTGAGGAGGAATAATCTCTTTTTCGGCCTTATTCAGAGCTGGACTGTTTGATCCAGAATCAGAGAAATGAACGGCACAAAAAAAATGGAAAAATTGATTTTCAGCCCTGACACGCCCTGTGACACGCCCATATCACAGGTCGTGTCACTTAAGCGGTGGGCAACCGCCTCTCCTCGAAACATTACACGGCCTGTGACACGCCCGTGTCACAGGCCGTGTCACTAAACACGCCTATCTACACGGCCGTGTCACACGGCCGTGACACAGCCCACAGCACTTGCCAAACAACCCGAGAAGGACACGGCCTGGGGACACGCCCATGTCCCAAGCCGTGTCACCCCTACTCGACACTCGTCGAGCGAATTTCATCGAGCGAAGTTCGTCGACCGCGGGACACGCCCTGTGACACGCCCGTGTCACAAGCCGTGTACCCCTTCGCTCGACACTCGACACTCGTCGTGTGAATTTTGTCGAGCAAAGTTCGTCGAGAGCGGGACACGCCCTGTGACACGCTCGTGTCACAGGCCGTGTACCCCTTCGCTCGACACTCGACACTCGTCGAGTGAATTTCGTCGAGCAAAGTTCGTCGAGAGCGGGACACGCCCTGTGACACGCCCGTGTCACAGGCCGTGTACCACTTCTCTCGACACTCGACACTCGTCGAGTGAACTTTGTCACCGAAATTCGTCGAACACCCGGGACACGCCCTGTGACACGCCCGTGTCACAGGCCGTGTACCCCGACACGCCCTGGGACACGGCCGCGTCCCAGGCCGTGTCACCCAAAGGCACTCCAGGTCCCCCTGCTACAAGAAACTGCAGCCATAATTTTGGCACCTGAGGGGGTAAAAACTAGCAAACGCTTTTATCGACTAACTCCAAAATGCCATACAAATGCCATACAATCAACCCGTTTTGAGCAACACGACTCAGGCTCGAGAAAGTGCATGCATTCCCTAAGAGGCCTCACCGAGTCCCCAAAAATAAGCTCTGGCTTGCTGGGGAACCGTGCAACTAGGCTACCAAAATAGCCACTTGAAAGCCCGCGTGAAACCCATGCTCAAACAACGGTCAGAGCCAACACAACGCCCATCAAGCGTATCTGCGTATGCAATCATTCAACGAAAAAATCTGGGGCGTTACAGTCACTCCCCCTAACAAAAAGTTTCGCCTCGAAACTTTTCAATACTTCGTATTTCAATTCAAGAAGGAATCAAACAAAAACATCAAGTCCTATACCAGCTTACTTTATGGAAATAAATGAGGGTGAGCCGCCCTCATCGTTGACTCGAGCTCCCATGTCGCGCTTTCCACATTCTGATTTTTCCATAGCACCTTGACCATCAGAATCTTCTTTTTCCGCAACACGCGCTCTTGGGAGTCCAAAATACGGTGAGCATCTCTACATAAGAAAGGTTCGGCGCCAACTGCGGTACAAAATCCAAAACTTGCTTGTCATTCCGCACACACTTTCGAAGTTGGCTGACATGAAACACGTCGTGAACAGCAGGAAAGTTCACGGGTAACTCGACTTTGTACGCGGATGCAGCAACCCGCGCAAGAATCTTGAAGGGACCCACAAATCTTGAGTCTAATTTGCGCTCTTTTCCAAACCTCTTAATTCCAACCATTGGGGAGACTTTCAGGAAGACGAAATCCCCCACAGCAAACTCTAACTCCGACCTTCGTCGGTTGGCGTACTTTTCATATCGCTCTTGAGCGATCCGGAGCTTCTCCCAAATAAGTCGTACGGCAACTTCCATGTCCTCGAGCGCCTCTAAGCCCAACAAAGGCCGCTCGCCAACCTCAGCCCAAAATAGGGGAGTCCGACATCGTCGCCCATATAAAGCTTCGAACGGAGCCATTTGCAAGCTTTCTTGATAGCTGTTATTATATGCGAATTCCATAAGGCGCAAACGTTCATCCCATGCTCCGCCATACTCAAGAATGTAGCATCGAATCATATCTTCCACGATTTGGTTTACTCGTTCTGTTTGGTCATTCCTCTGAGGGTGGTAAGCAGTGGAATACCTCAAATCAGTCCCCAAACCCTCTTGTATACTCTTCCAGAAATGAGAAGTAAATCGAGAATCCCGGTCTGAAATGATATTGACTGGCACACCATGCAGTCGGATGATCTCGTTCAAATATAGCTCCGTTATTGTCTTCATCGGGTAGTTGATCTTAAATGGTATGAAGTGAGCACACTTGGTCAACCTATCCACGGTCATCCATACAGAGTCATGGCCTCGTGGAGATCTTGGTAAGCCTGTAATAAAATCCATTGAAATGCTTTCCCACTTCCATGTTGGAATCTCCAATGACGTCAACTTGACACCAGGCCTTCCATGATCAGCTTTCACCCGCTTGCAGGTATGACATTCATATACAAATTGCGCTATATCTCTTTTCATTCCATACCACCAGACAATTTGCTTCAAATCACGGTACATTTTAGTTGAGCCTGGATGGTAGGCCATACTTGAGCCATGTGCTTCCCTACACACCATATCGCGAATGTTTCCAACTGTGGGGATACAAAATCGACCGTGATATGTTAACGTATCTGCGCCATCAATAGCAAAATCTGGTAATTCACTTTTTTCAGTCCGAAGAAATAAATGTAAAAGATCAGGATCTTCCTTTTGATGTTGTCTTGCAAGCACCATCCATGAAGGTTCTTCTACTGCCGAATGACTTTGCGGTTCATATCTTCCCACAGAAATATCCATCAATAGAAATTCCTCCACTAGACGGTTGGCTGAAAGATTAAATAATTTACCTGTCTTCCGACTCAAAGCATCGGCCACAACATTAGCTTTCCCGGGATGATACTGAATTTCCACATCATAATCAGCTACATATTCAAGCCATCGTCGTTGGCGCAGATTAAGTTCCTTTTGTGTGAAGACGTACTTCAAACTTTTATGATCCGTAAAGATTTTACACTGCGCACCGTAAAGTAAGTGTCTCCACAACTTCAATGCAAATATCACCGCTGCGAACTCCAAATCATGCGTCGGATAGTTCTTTTCATGACTTTTCAACTGCCGAGACCCATACGCAATCACCTTTTTGTCTTGCATTAAAACACATCCAAGTCCAACGTGCGACGCATCCACAAAAACTTCATAATCTATCCCTTCTGTCGGTAATATCAACACAGGAGCGGTACATAACATGTTCTTGAGTTCAAGAAATGATGCCTCACACTTGTCATTCCAATCAAACGCCACATTATTCTGGGTTAAGCGAGTCAACGGTGCAGCCAACGTAGCAAAACCTTCTACAAATCTGTGATAATAGCCGGCCAATCCCAAGAAGCTCTGAATCTCCTTGGGTGTCTCCGGTCTCCTCCACTCCATGACTGCAGCAATCTTTTTGGGATCCACTGAAATTCCATGTTGATTAATAACATGACCCAGAAATGCAATCTGAGGCAACCAAAACTCGCATTTGCTTAGCTTGGCGAACAACTTTTGTTCTCGCAAAGTGGTCAATATCAATCGCAGATGTTGTTCATGCTCCTCAGCACTGCGGGAGTAGACGAGAATGTCGTCAATAAAAACCACCACAAACCTATCCAAACAGTCCTTGAACACCCGGTTCATCATATCCATGAAGGCTGATGGTGCGTTGGTCAAACCAAACGACATCACAAGAAATTCAAAATGGCCATGTCTCGATCGAAACGCAGTCCGCGGAACATCAGACTCCCGAACCTTTAGCTGATAATAGCCCGAGCAGAGATCAATCTTCGAAAATACTGAACTGTCACGCAGTTGATCAAACAAATCATCAATTCTTGGCAGTGGGTACTTGTTCTTAATCGTCACCTTGTTCAATTCCCGGTAATTGATGCAAAGCCGCATCGACCCATCTTTCTTCTTCACAAATAACACTGGTGCACCCCAAGGTGATGAACTTGGCCTGATAAACCTCTTTGCCAATAAGTCATCCAGCTGGGTACGCAATTCTGCTAGCTCACGCGGGGCCATTCTGTACGGCGCTTTCGCAATAGACCGCGTACCCGGCTCCAAATCAATGACAAACTCGACATCACGATCAGGTGGAAGACTAGGAAGATCAGTAGGAAAAACATCTGGAAATTCACGCACAACAGAAATCTCCTCCAAACGCGGCAAAACAGCACTAGTCCCCACAACTGAGACTAGACAAGCAAAACAGTCGGAAACAAACAACGTCCGAACACATACCGCCGAAATCCCTGAAGACTCCTGACATGAAGCATCATAAACACTTCCTGGCTGACCATTGTCCTTGATAAAATCCAAGCGCTTTCCTTTGCACTGGATGACGCGTCATAGCGGGTTAACCAGTCCATGCCCAAGATAACGTCAAAATCTTCCAAATCGATCACCTTGAAATCAGCCTTCGCTAAGAAATCCCCCAACAAAATGGGACAATCAAGAAGACCCTAGTCGGCAACCACAGAAGCACCGGAAGGAAACCTCACCAAAAAGGCATTTCCTACTCGATCTGGTGTCAAATGATACCGATCCAGAAAGGTTCGAGCCACAAATGAATGGGTCGCGCCAGAATCGAAGAGAACACACGCCCAACGATTCTTTACCTTAAAGTTTCCTATAAGGGTACATATGTAGCTAAGAACTACGCGTAAGAGTCATAAACAAAATGTGAACCAGAGGAAGGAATCGAACCTGAGATAACCTGAGGTGACATCTGAGCTTCCTCTGAAGAGATCACATTTAACTTTCCCTTTTCTTTGTCCAAACGCGGAGGCGGAGGCAAAGCCTGGAGTGGCATTGGCTGCAGCACGGGCTGGTTTTGTGGGCACCTTGCCTTGAGATGTCCCTATTTGCCACACTGAAAGCACACCTTATCTTTTACCCAGCAGCGGCCCACAACATGACCACTTCCCCCACAACTTGTACACTCCAAGTCTCTGGTTGGCGCACCCTGAATGGCGTGCACCTGCTCCTTCTTCTGCATTCCCAATCGCTTGAAACATCTCTCAAACGGGTGACCTGAACGGCCACAGAAGCTACATGTCTCCTTAGTCTTCTTTCTCCCAGCAGCTTCTTGGGAGTTTTTCCCGTCCACTAGCTTTCTCTTGTCCTTCCTCATCAACTGCCCTCTTTGTTTTGCAGTTTCTATAGCTTCCACCTTCAAAGCAGCCTCAACCACACTGGTGTAACTCGTCGCTCCATAAGCGCTTGCGAACTGCTGAACATCGCTCCGGAGTCCGCCAAGAAATCTCTTCACTCGGTCAGCTTCCGTAGTCACCAAGCTCGGAGCGAACCGACTTAGCTTGCTAAACTCAATTTCATACTCACTAACTGTGAGTTTCCTCTGCTTCAGGTACAAAAAGTCATTCATCAGGCGGTCCCTTTCAACTGACGGCAGAAACTTGCGCTGTAACATTTCTTTGAAGGCTTCTCACGAACATCCCGCCACTAGGCTTTCCTTTTCTCGCAACCACCAACTTTTAGCCAACCCTTTTAGTTGATAGGCGGCAAGCATCACCTTCTGGTCCTCGGTAACGTCAGAATAGACAAACATCTCTTCCAACGTGATCACCCAATCATCCAAGATCACAAAGTCCGCTTTTCCATCATAGGTAGGTGGTCCAAGTCGCTGAAACTGCGAGATAAAAGTCATCACAGGAGGAACCACAACTGGGGGTATCAACACCACAGAAGGAGTAGAAACAGCGGGGCCTCTGACAGTCTCTTGCACTCTTGGTGCTAGCCCAGACATCACCGATGACATAACTTGGAGCTGGGACTGCACATCCTGCACTTGCCTCGTCAAAGCATCATTATATTGTTGTAGACTATCCATCAGGGCATTATTCTGCGCGCCCGAAGACTCGCCCTCAGACTAGGGAGTCTGCCTTATCACTGGACGCTTCGACATCCTATAAACACGTTCACCCTCATCAAGCTCAAACCCAACACAAACACACAACTACTATGTACAGACAATACATGTATAAATATGAACATCAACTGCTAACTTGCTCTGGGGGTTTGAGAATGATGTTATGCCTAGCTTAAGATGACTCACCGTCATCCCACTAACTTGTGCTGAAACGATGAATGCATGAATTTATTTGACCCAAAACCATGAGTGTACATGTGTCATCATGTAAATTTTTAGCTTGGCATGTTGTGCTCATGCAATGTTATGTTATGCGTGATGTGCTATGCATGCTAAAAAAAGCCTTAACGCGTGTCATGAGCGGTCGTACGCATCACAATGCTATGCATCTCATACTACATAACATTGCATGCAACGAAGAAAAAAAAACGTGCTAGTCGCATCCATGTGGTGAGGTTATGCATCCCATACTACATAACCCTCACATGTTGCCCCTATGGTGGCTCCATATACAACCACATATTATGCATCTCATACTACATAATATGCCCCGTATACTTCTGCTCATGCCATGAGTGTAGTGTTCGTGCTTCCGCCAAGACATACTGATGGCACCTCGGTGTGTGTATAATATGATGATGATTAATAATGTTTACTAAAAGGAAAGTTTGCCCGACCAAGTGTCAAGCAAACCTCCCTCTGATACCAACTGTCACAACCCGCATTTCTTCAACGAGCACGTCGTATCAGAGCAAGAGGAAAAACGGGTTATGATGCCACGTCGTGCAGGGGATAACCGCACACGCTCAGGCAAATATTTACACTTACTAGACTAGAGTAAAATCATCAGTTAGATGCAAGAACACTGTTGAGTTTGATGGCTGTATCCCTCGGCCTAGTAGAGCAAAATGTGGTTGTACGCGGCGAAAAATAAGTTACGTTAGTTGTAAGTTTTCATATATGCACTCTAGATTTATTATACCATAGGAAAACGTCTGTTTTTACGTGGTTTGGAAATACGTCTTAGTTTACCAAAACATGTATGCATGACATAGAATAGTAGGTTTGTTTTAACTTTAAAATATCTAATGCAACATAGCATAAATCCTTCCCAAGAGTAAGTAGACATCATCTCATCCAAATGATTCATATTAGCAGTCTAGCATTCATATGTAGCAAATAAAGAAAGCCACCAATGGGCGCCAACAAGCTGACACGAACCCATTGGGGCGTATGTATGTCTGTACAAGAAAGTAACGAACTACCTCGCCCAACAAGCTCGGCAAGCTCCAAGGAAATTTCACCAAACTCTAGCCGCTCAACCGGCTACAACCTGCACGTGAGACATTCAAGAAAGAACACCTCAGCAATTGTCAAGGCTACACCATAGAGCATTAAGTTTAGAAAATATGACGAAGGGGCTTACCGACCCCGTAGCAATTTTTCATGTAAAACGAGTGAAAAGCACAGGGTGGAAAACAAGTGTTAAACACTGCTAACCTAACGTGTAAAACGCACCAAGTAAGTGAAAGTCTCATCAAGTCCTGCTCAACCCGCAGGAGCAAAAAGGCAACACATATATGCTCATTCCATCATCTGGATAACAAGAAACAACTATACTAGTGAAACATACGCAGTAGTTAAGTTCGATTCCGCAAGGGTCTTTTGGTGGCGGCCCTAAAGTGGAACGCACCAATAAAAGCCAGCCCAAATCGGGGCCAAAACGGTGCTTTCCACCACAAAACAAAACCCGGTGGCCACCAAGGCTGAAACCACACCACTCCTTACCGAATCCTCACACAAACGCTCCTGCCATGGTTTACAATTCGCCTCGCAAAACTCACCATAATCCAAGCTAAACCCGTTTCATTTCATCGTCCTCACTCATGACTACAAATTGCCCAAGTTATGTCAAACTTGATAGAATTTGGGTCTCTACTTCACCATAAGCGAACCCCACGACTAACCATAATAAGCTCGCGAATCATATGAACAAAAAAAGTAACTAAGAGAGAAATACAAGGTAAAACATGATAAAATGAGATGAACAATAGGTAAGCATATAGACTGGGAAATTCTTGAAAGACAAGATGATTTATGCTTGTGAGTCATAAATAAAAGTAAGAGTAACAAGACTAACCTATTTAGACAAAAGTGAGGTGCAAAACAAGAAGAACAAGCTAGGAAAATTGAAAGGGGAAAGCTAGCTAAATTTGCACAATCAAAACACAAGAAAACAAGATTGGCAAGGGTGAAGAACACCGCTTGCCTGAACCGAGATGCCACCGCAACGGCTGCTCCTCTTTCTCCTTCCCTTGCCTTAGCTTTTCTCCCTTACTTTCTTTTTGAGAATGAAGAAGAAGGTGAAGAAAGGGATAAGTGAGGAGGAAGAATCTCTTTTTCGGCCTTATTCAGAGCTGGACTATTTGATCCAGAATCAGAGAAATGAACGACAAAAAAAACTGGAAAAAATTGATCTTCGGCCCTGACACGCCCTATGACACGCCCGTGTCACAGGCTGTGTCACTTAAGCTGTGGGCAACCGCCTCTCCTCGAAACAGTACATGGCCTGTGACACGCCCGTGTCACTGAACACGCCTATCTACACAGCCGTGTCACACGGTCGTGACACAGCCCACAACACTTGCCAAACAACCCGAGAAGGACACGACCTGGGGACACGCCCGTGTCCCAAGCCATATCACCCCTACTCAACACTCGTCGAGCAAAGTTCGTCGACCGCGGGACACGCCCTGTGACATGCCCGTGTCACAGGTCGTGTACCCCTTCGCTCGACACTCGACACTCGTCGAGTGAATTTCGTCGAGCAAAGTTCGTCGAGAGTGGGACATGCCCTGTGACACGCCCGTGTCACAGGCCGTGTACCCCTTCGCTCGACACTCGACACTCGTCGAGTGAATTTCGTCGAGCAAAGTTCGTCGAGAGCGGGACACGCCCTGTAACACGCCCGTGCCACAGGCCATGTACCCCTTCTCTCGACACTCGACACTCGTCGAGTGAACTTTGTCACCGAAATTCGTCGAACACCCGGGACACGCCCTGTGACACGCCCGTGTCACAGGCCGTGTACCCCGACACGCCCTGGGACACGGTCGTGTCCCAGGCCGTGTCACCCAAAGGCGCTCCAGGTCCCCCTGCTACAAGAAACTGCAGCCATAATTTTGTCACTTGAGGGGGTAAAAACCAGCAAACGCTTTTATCGACTAACTCCAAAATGTCATACAAATGCCATACAATCAACCCGTTTTGAGCAACACAACTCAGGCTCGAGAAAGTGCATGCATTCCCTAAGAGGCCTCACCGAGTCCCCAAAAATAGGCTCCGGCTTGCTGGGGAACCGTGCAACTAGGCTACCAAAATAGCCACTCGAAAGCCCACGTGAAACCCATGCTCAAACAACGGTCAGAGCCAACGCAACGCCCATCAAGCGTATGCAATCATTCAACGAAAAAATCTGGGGCGTTACACCCTTTTCTAAATTCCTGGATCCACCGCTGCTTCAAACCCACCACCACATTGTTCATATTCTTTGTTTATGATAGTGTAATCCATTTCCTTGACATATATAAAATTGATCTTGTATTTGCAATTTCTTCATGAAATCTTCTTCATTGATAATTTTCGCAAGAGAGTAAGAACGGAGTGGTTTCCTTATATAAAGCCAATAGAAATTAATTTTGACATAATTGATGACATTCAATTTACTGAAAGAAATGTAAAATAATGATCACTTGAGGGCGCTACTAACACCATATCGTAGCAATATGTATATCAGATAATGACATCCACTTTTTAATCGGTGCAGGAGTTGAACAATTTTTTTCTTTTGATTTCGTTGAACATTGCATCATATAAAAAGTGATGGGGATGACCCCCTTTTTATAATGAGAAGGGCGTGCACATACCCACACCCCCCATGATCTTCCCCCAAAAGGAGTGGGATCATATATTTGACCGCACACACGATCGTCATGCCCGATCCACCCGCACACTGATCCCACTACGCTCACCAAGGGAACCACCTTCCCTGGCCGCCGGCCTCCTCTCCTTGGCCGCCGCCTTGCGGCCAAGGGCCGGCCGCCGGCCGGCCCCCTCTTCATGGCCGCCGCCTTGCGGCCAAGGCCCGGCCGCCGGTCGGATCCCTCTACTTGGCCGCCGCCTTGCGGACAAAGGCCGGCCTCCGGCCGCCCCCCCTCTCCTTGGACGCCGCCTTGCGGCCAAGGGCCGGTCGCCGGCCAGCCCCGTATCCTTAGTCGCCGCCTTACGGCCAAGGACCGGCCGGCCCCCTCTCCTTGGTCGCCGCCTTACGACCAAGCGCCGGCCGTCGGCCGGCCCTTCTCCTGGGTCGCCGCCTTGCAGCCAAGGACCGGTCGGCCCCCTTCTCCTTGGCCGCCGCCTTGCGGCCAAGGACCGGTCGGCCCCCTCTCCTTGGCGGCGGCCTTGCGGCCAAGGACCGGCCGCCGGCCGGCCATCCTCCTTGGCCGACGGCAGTGCTCCTCCCCCTCCCCGGCGAACTTGGCGGCAAGTTCGTCGGCCGCCCGCGGAGGTCACACCCCCACCGTCCGATCGGTGGGGTGCATTTTTGGTCGTCTGATTCACGCATAACCACCCACTAACCACCAGGTTAGTGGGGGGAGTAATTTAATTAGTATTTTATTAATTAAATAGTGTCCTCCCAATAGTCGGATACGTGCATTTAAACTATATCGAAAACATTTATGTGGGTGGTTACGGTGTGCGGATAGCCGCGTAACCACTGTAACCACCCTTGTAGCCTATAAAAGGAGCCTCAAGCCTCCTCATTTCCTAACTTTTCTACTGTGAGTCTTCTTCTTCCTTGGGTCGAAGCTCCACCGGATTCCTCCTAGGAGCAGCACCTGAGCCGCACCTGGCTACCAGCGGGTCAAGTACGAGCCATCTTGACTTAACAAACCATTCAGTTTCCGAACAGCCCCCGCAGGTCCAAGCACTCTACTCCGCCTCCATACCCGATGAAATGTTAAACGAAGACAATTGGTGCAAAACACGACCTGTAACTACTCTCGGCGCGATGGCCTGTCGTCCGCAGTGTGCAAAGTGCTCTCCCACCCCCAAACTTGTAACGAGAGGTGTCCTGTCACCCTCGATTTCACTGATAAGTTGTAACCACCCGAGAATAGTGAACTTTGACTGGCACAGAATCGGTCACGTAGTTTTTTACCCAGTTGAGGGTTTTTTCACGTTAAAATTGCTTGTGTACAATCATCTTACTCTTTTGGCTGTGTGCGCGCTCGATCGTTCCGAGAGCGAAGACGAACCAGGTTTTACAGGCCCGACCGGGACGACAAGTTGGATCGCAATAGTTTGGCGTCGTCTGTGGGAACACGAGCTCCCAACATCCTCAGAAGACTGTACTCGTGCCACAGTGATACTCGATATAGAACTTTTAACCCAACAGTTCCCATGAACAACTTCGATGACAAAAGGAGGCTTCTGGACAGCTGAAGCATCCATCTCAGGATGGTGTGTCAAGGCAACCTGTCACAACCCGCATTTTCACCACAACGATGAAATATCATAGTAAGGGAAAATGTGCGTCATGATGCCACGTCAGCAGGGGATAACTACAGACGCTCAGACAACACTCTGACTCAATATAAAAAAATATGATTTAAATGTTTTAAATGTGACACAACCCCCTCTCGCGCTAGCAAAATTGATCGAGCAGACACCATAGGAGTGATAGAAGACATGTTCATCAAACACGCCTCTCAAATTAACGAACTTCAAGCTGTAATGCTCGTCATATGTCAAGAAGTGAAACTGTCCTCCGCACCACCATTCGTGCGGGTTGAGACTGTGAGAGGCGCTTGAAACATCCGGAGGAGAGTCAAAGTGGAACCATCTCTCCGTTGCCCCCAGCTAGGAATATATAGGACTAAACCTAGGGTTTATTCGTGCAAAGCCCCCAAGCCCGTTATTCGTCCGAATATACACTTTCAATCTCCCCCTATATTCGTGATAAATAACGGTGACGTTTTGGGGTGTTGGAGTGTAGACAAAATAATAATTCAAACTAAGCAAAACAATCAGGACAGATCATACTAATAAATCAAAATAAAGGTTTTGCCTAAACGACAAACCATCACACAGATGTTGTCCCAAAACATAGTCTGAATAATTATTACAAAATAAAATAAAGACATGAATTAAACGTTTGATGATTCTACTCATCTATTAGATCATCGTCATCCATGTCCAGGTCTACAGCTCCTTCATAATCTCCATCGTAGCCTGTAAGGAATTTCATGAGTCAGACTCTATGAATTCATAAACATATGCAGTAACGTTTAAAGTAAAATAGTTCTTACTAAATGAGCTTAGCACTTCTAGCAACGGTGAAGTAACACTGTCAGCATCTCATCCAGTCTAACTAGGACTAGTCATGTTACCTTACTCATTACGGATCACTATGTGCCTCACCAACACATGTGGGCACACATTACGTGCAACATTATCAAATGTGGAATAATGTGTTGTGACCAATAATATTTAGATTAACATTTACAACGACTTTCAATTCCCAAGTTGAATAACTCTAGAATCAACTTACAATGGGAGGATGTTAGGTTATCAAAAGTGGAATAACTAGCATCCAACCATCTTGGGTTTTCATCAAGAAATTATTTGGGGTTTTTGTTCTGTTACTATTTAGATGCTTGAATGTTGACAGCTATAGACTCGTACGTATCAAAACATAAACGTTGGAGGAAAGTTTCATATTTCTATGAACTTTAATCTCATTTCTCCCGATGTTTTGATTGTGAGAGCTCTATTTAATCCTTTAGTAAGGACGTCTGCAACATTATCTTTCGATCTCACATCAACCAGGGTCATAATCTCTTGACTTGTGAGAGAGGTCAACCAGGCTTGTTTCATCCGTAGTTGCCTTCTTTTGCTATTGAACAACGTGTAGCAATAGTTTTAGTAGCCTGATTGTCGCAGTAAACTGCAACAGAACTCAGTTTCAGGCTCAATAGTGGAATGTCCAGCACCAAATCTCTTATCCACTCTGCTTCCTTACCAGCTGAAGCTAGAGCATAGAGTTCGGATTCCATATATGAGAGTGCAATGCACGGCTGTCTCTTGGACTTCCAAGCTACAACTGCTCCTCCTAGTGTGAAGAGGAATCCACTAGTGGACTTGCTGTAGTTTACTTCTGAGCACCAAAATGCATCAGAATATCCTTCCAAAACTGGAGGATGACCACTATAACATAAAGCATACTGTCGGGTGTGCTTTAAGTATCACATCAGCCTATCGAGGGCATCACAATGGTCTTGGCCAGGATTGCTAGTGAGCCTACTTAACATGCCGACCGTGAAGGCTATGTCAGGTCTCGTATAGACCATAGCGTACATGAGGCTATCAAGCAGTTTAGAATAATCTAACTGTTGAACCGCAGCTCCATCATTGGGCTTTAAGCGGTTAGAATAATCGTATGGTGTCTCAGCCGCTTTACATTCACTGTATCCCCACGTATCCAACATGGACTGGATGTAGTGGTCTTCGACTTAGGGAAATGCCATGTTTCTCAAAGCTCACTTGCATACCTAGTATAGTGTCAACTACACCGAGGTCTGTCATGCTAAATTCTTTAATTAGACCTGACTTTACGTCATCCACTTCGGATTGATCAGATCCAAGAATAAGCATATCATCCACGTACAAGCATATTATGGTGAATTTGTCTGATCTATGACGTATGTAAAGACATTTATACGAGAGACTCGACATGAATCTCATGTTCTTTACAGTATAGTCAAACTTCTCATGCCATAATTTCGGTGCTTGTTTCAATCCGTATAGCGACTTTAAAAGCTTACAGACCTTGATTTCGTGATCGTCTACAATGAAACTGTCAGGTTGACTCATGTAGATCTCTTCGGTCAGATCTCCGTTCAAGAACGCAGTCTTAACATCCATTTGATGAACAATAAAGTTCTCAATGGCCGAAATAGCAAGAAGAACCCTAATGGTTGCTAAGTGACATACGAGTGAGTATACATCAAAATATTTTACTCTGCTTACTTGTGTGAAACCTTTAGCCACCAGGCGTGCTTTATACTTAGCTATGCTACCATCGGGATTTAGCTTCTTTTTCAGAACTCACTTGTACCCTACAGTTTTAGCCCCTTTTGGCTTATCAACTAACGTCCAGGTGTCGTTCTGAAGGAGAGAGTTCATCTCATCCTCAATGGCTTCTTTCCAGAATAGTGAATCCCTTGATCTCATCGCTTCTTTAAAGGTAGATGGATCATCCTCAACGCGGTAAGTGACAAAATCACTACCGAAGGTTCTCGGGGTTCTCTCTCTCACTGAAGTCCTCCTAGACTCTAGGTCAGAGTTATCTACCGGAATGGAATAGGAGGTGCTCGGTACTGATTCAGGATCTTCCTCAGTAACAGTTGCTTGCATACCTGGAATCGTTAAGTTCTTATCTTTGAGGAATTTATCCTCGAAGAACATTGCATCCCTAGATTCTATTATGATATTATTAGAAATATCAAGGAACCTATCTGGAGCATTATCTTCAGGACAACCGAAGTAGACACATGTATTGGTCCTAGGTCCAACCTTAGACTGTCTAGGGTCAGGAACCCTGACATAGGCTATACAGCCCCAGGTCTTAAGTCTAGTTAAAGACGGGGGTCACTTAAACCAAAGCTCGTAGGGTGTAACCTCTAACTTAGCATGAGGAACTTTATTCAGAATGTGATTCGCAGTCAAGACTGCTTCTCCCCAATAAGCGGAAGGCATGCCTGCAGTGAGCAGCATAGAGTTCAATATCTCTGTTAACGTTCTATTCTTGCGCTCGGCTATGCCGTTAGATTAGGGGGAGTAAGGAGCAGTGGTTTCTGCTATGATGCCCTGTGAAGCAAGGAAGCATCTGAACTCACTGGACATATATTCTCCTCCTCTATCACTCCTAAGTCTCTTAATTTTCGTGCTTAATTGGTTTTCCACCCTGGTTTTGAAAAGACAAAATTTTTTAAATGCTTCGTCTTTAGTTTTAAGCAACGAAATATGACAAAACCTTGTGCAGTCATATATGAACGTGATCATATACTTCCTTCCACCTCGAGTGACAAAACTCTTAAAGTCACAAATATCGGAATGTATAAGCTCAAGAGGTGTTATGCTCTTAGTAAGGTGTCTAAAGTGATCTTGTGAGTTCTAGCTACTTGGAACATTTTTCTGTAGTTTATGTGTCATAGTCTCTCATGTAGAGTCATAGGGCTAACTAAATTCAATTGAATTTATTGCACTAGCTCATTTGCTAGACTCAGACGGTACATCCTATTTTGGACGTAAGCATATCCAAAGTAGTGAGAGTTAACTGACAGAGTCACTCTACCGCTACAGAAGTTAACTAATATACCAGCATCACACAATAAACTAATAGACACTAAGTTAACAGATAAAGAAGGAATAAATTTTATGTTCTTTAAAATTAAAGACTTACCTGAGGAGAGCATCAGAGTTGCGTTCCCCACCTTTAATATGTCAACTGTGCCTACATCTGCTACAATCACTGATTCCTTTGCATTCTCCAGCTCTGTTAAAAGATTAGCATAGTTGCAAACGTGGCATGTTACCCCAGAATGCAGGAACCACTCCGTGTTGGACTGCTCGTGTCCGATCATGGCAACAAAGTCGGATGGCTCAGCTTGACTAACCAGATGGGTCTGGTTGCCCTCTTGTGGTGCCTTAGTTCTTTCCTTCCTCAGTAACTTGCAGTCAGATGCGCAATGTCCCCACTTGTTGTAGTTAAAATATTTACCCTTAAATTTCTTAGAGGGTCTACTCGGTCCTACAACCTTGGGGCTACTACGAGACGTTTTGATCTTGTGAGGGGGAGGAGCACGCTTAGAGCTTGAAATCATGTTGTCAGCAGCCTTCTGCTTGCCAACAGCTTCCAAGGCGTGCTTCGTCCTATTCTCGTCCTCAATGCGTATGAAACGCTTGAGGTTGTTCAGACCAACCTGCATCTTCTTGCGGTACATTTCCGTTTTGAAATTGTACAACGAGGATGACAACTTATACACAATCGTGCCCGCAACAAAACTATTTGGCAGACTAATAGACTCACTATGCAAGGAATCAACTAAATTTTCAAATTTTGATACCTGAGGGAGAATGTCTTACTCCTCGTCGAAGCTGAAGGAGTGGAATTTATCCACCAGATGAACCTTGGAGAGGTCCTCCTCCTGCTTGAAGTGCTCCTCTAGTGCTTCCCAGATCTCCTTAGCAGACTACATCTTGATGTAGTTCTTGGCCAGGCTGGAGGAGAGGCAGTTCAGCATGTAATCCCTGCAGAAGTCCTCATCTTCGACCCAATGTGGCTCGTCTTCAGTCCCAACAACGTCAGCACGAGCAGTCTTGATGGTGTAGAAGACGTTCAGGTATTTCATCCCGAACTGGGTGTTCAACCTCCAGTCGTTGAACTCTGTGGCCGTGAACTTCTCAAGCTTGTTCATGGGCACTGGAGAGGAGAAGCTGGAGTTCCTCATCCCTTCACTTGCTTGCAAACCCTAACACAGAATCTGCCGGAAGATAACATGGCTACCACTGAATCGCAAACTGGATCGGCTTCACTGGATCGGCTCCACGGGCTGACCAAGATCGGGGACTGGGAAGAGGCGATCGATGATCGGGAAGATGTGATAGACGATTGGGAAGAGGCGATCGTCGACCGGGAAAAACGATCGTCGACCGGGAAAAAGTTGATCGTCGAACTCCTTGGCGATCATCGAACGGGAAACGCGATCGTCGAGCTCCTTGGTGATCGTCGAACGGGAAACGCGATCGTCGACCTCCTTGGCGATCGTCGAACGGGAAACCGGTCGTCGAACTCCTTGGCGATCTTTGAATGGAAAACGTGATCGTCGAACTCCTTGGCGATCGTCGAACGGGCGATCGATGACTGAAAAATGATCGTCGAATGCAAGCCCTTGTCCCGCGACGGGGAAGACGCGATGGCGAGCCCTTTGCAGGCAGCAGATCTGGCACCGGGACTAGGCGGATCGCGAAAACCAGCGGCAGCCTCCTTTGAGAGCAGCGAAACAGAGAGAGCAGACGACTTCCTCCTAATCCGAGACAAGGCAGCTGCGGTGGCGTCGAGGAAGACGCGAATCGCCGAACGATCGCGACGAGGAAGACGCGACGGCTAGGGCTTCGGGGAAGACACGAACGGCGACGGCGTGCTCGTGCCCTAAAGCCGCGAACGAGCGAGCGCTACGCGACGGCGAGCGCGACGGCGATGATCGGGAATGATGGCGAACCCTAAAATCGGGAACGAGCGCCAGACGGGAGTTGTTTCAAGAATATGAAAGACGCTCAAAACATCCGGAGAGTCAAAGTGAAACCATCTCTCTGTTGCCCCCAGCTAGGAATATATAGCACGAAACCTAGGGTTTATTCGCGCAAAGCCACCAAGCCCGTTATTCGTCCGAATATACACTTACAGAGACTCCCCCCACCGGAAAAGCCCTTCGCCACGACCAAGACACTCTCCTGCAAAGAGTACGAAATATAAAAGGAATTCCCAAGTACCAGTAGTTCCCTCACTCCAGCAACACTAACCCGAAGCACGCAAGACCGCTATCTCGATGGGCGCCCATAAAAGCGGGACATCGAAAACTCAACAAATAGCGAGCTGCAAAAAAAACAAGAAAGCAAATTGCACCAGGAGCATAAGAGGAACTGTAAGCGACCTGCAGACAATCGTCTAGCAAAGAAGACACATCGACACCGAGAACCAACACCGTTAAATGCCCCTCAAAATAAGATTTCCCAGGCAATCTGTAATCACCCAGCATTGCACAAACCCAAGTCGCTCGATCGAACGCGAGGAGATTCATCAAAATAATGTCAATATCACCAAGGGCCCGGACACAGCACAGACGAATGCAATCATCTGAAGGGAGAGATTCAGCGACTCGCCACCCTAGGGGTCGTCGACCAATTCCTAGCAAACAAAAAGCAGCCTCGTGCACAAAATCCGAGGAGCATAACCATCAGCGTCGGCGAGCCGCCAGTCAAATTGGACCCAGTCTTGGTAGATGGAGAGATTACCTATGAATGTGTTGTTCCTATCCACACTGCTTCAGCTCAAACTAACCGTTGGCAAACTTGAGCTAGAATCAACTTACGCACGCATCCCGGGGGCACTTAAGCCACGAGTGATTCTCGTGTGAACTAAATTAATAATTAGCCACAAGCGCAATTACAACCCCCACAAAACAATACGACGAGTCAAACAGAGCTCAATCAGAAAAATGGACACAATCATCATCACAGCAATGTGCACATACTTGTGCAAACGCGCCGATCAATAATTGTCGAAAAATAAAGACAATATACATGATCCTCAATTAGAAAATCAAAAGATGCAGATACATCAGTATGAGGAAACAACGCCGCTACGCATCAGCCCCGTCCACATCTGAGCTTTCATCATCAGAGATATCACCAAAGCTAAGGCCAAAAAGGTCACATCCTAAGCTCCTACTGACAAGACGAAAAGCCTTTGAGACCCCCCACCCCCTCCCGCTCGAGGGATAATTCTCGAACATCTTCCATCTAAGGCTCTACCTCCTTGCTTCAGATCTCACCACGAACTTCCTCGCCAATCAAGCAACAATCCCGCATATAATCCAGGGATTCCATGTACTCTGCAAGGCCAGCGGCCTTCAACTCTGACACACGGCTATCAGAAGATAACGCCTCCACTTGGGCCTTCACCACTCCTAGCTCCGCCTCCAAACGAGAAGTCTCCTCTTGAGCACGTTTCAGTATCTGGGTGGTCCTCTCCACCAAAGACTTTTCCACCTCCAAAGATGCCTGAGTCTCTTCTAATCCTGCCTTCGGCTCCGATCCAATTCGTCAGAATCAAGAAATGTCCCGGTCATGTTCACCCTTCAAGGCAACAAGAGAACCCGACGTAGCATGAAACTTCTCCTGGAGGGCCAGATACTCATCCTTCAAACTCACATAATGCTCATTCCAGGTAACGGCGATCTGGACCTGAGCCTCAATCTGCAAAAGATGGAAACAAGTTAGCGCAATACAATACAAAAACAAAGAGGAGCCAAAAATAAATCAAGCTCACTTACCACTTCATTCACCGCCTTCAGAGAAGACGATAGCCTTGGAGTCACCGTCTCAGTAGAGAAAGACTGGGGGGCAGATGATCCAAGCACCTGTACCTGAGGAGGCGATCTACCGCCGCCAAAAGAAGAGTCATCGCCCAGAGAAGACGAACAAGGCGTCGAGTTACCGCCACCTAAACAAGGAACTCTATCAGCGCCCCTTCAATGCACCGTGATGGCCTTCCGCTTCTAACCACGATCCGAAGACGCCTCGATAGGCCGCTCAGGATCAAAAGAAACGCCGCTCAGGATCAGAAGAAACGCCGCACAACAACAAACGTTTCTCCTCCACAAACGAAGAAATACAGAAGATCTGATTTGCCAACTCGCGAGGCTCTGAAAATCCTAATACCGGAGAAAACTCCCGCTCTCTCCCCCTTTGGCGACAACAACGATCAGGCAAGGTGTTTCATAGCTCTGGCAAGCCTCAATTGTTCCTAACATAACCAAACAAGGTATTTCCATGACGGCGATCCGTTCGGATCTCAAAGTTCAGCCAACTCTTATTGTTGTGAACCGCCACGCGCTCACCGCCATCAGAACTGACATCACAATAATCTCAAAAGCAGCTTAGAGAAAGCTTCACACCATGCTCTCGAAAGAACACACCCAACCCCATAAGGCGCATTATTCCCAAAGGAACGAACTGAGAAATCGGCACGCCGCAAAACTTCAGAATATCAATGACATTCACGCATGGAGGAAACCGGAATCCAGATCTCAAGACAGTCTTGCAGATCGTCAACCAGCCACGAGGAGGATTTTGGACTCTCTCCTCAATGCACGGTATCCTCACTTCAAGCCCGACAGGTAAACCGTACCTCTTCCGCCAGATTGCAATGTAATCCTCGGTAAGAGAAGCGTGAAGGCGCATAGGCCGCGCCGTAGGTTTCAAGACCTGTAACAGAAATTAAAAAAAACAAAGTTAGACCAAGAAGCTGGATCAAGCGGTAATTAGCCCCCACAAGAAAAAGGGTGCATCACCTGATAAAACAAAAATATCTACAACGCACCCAAGCGCGCACGACAAGGCCTGCATACAGCTAGACACGGGCGCATAATCGAATGCGCGCACCCACACACACCTCACCTGACCAGGCTCGCTCGCAACCAAACACACACGCATGATCGGATGCACGCACATGCACCAAACCTGACCAGGCATGCGCACAGCACCCCCACCAGGCGGGAGGGCGCACAGCACCCCCAACAGGCGGGCGCGCGCCGCACCCGGCCAGGCGCGCGTGGCACACGCCCAACCTGGCGCGAGCACACCTCGATTGACCAGGCGCGCACATGTCGCGCACAATCAAGAGCACACGCTCGCGCCCGACCAGGCACGCGTGCACCGTGCCCGACCAATCGCGCGCGCACCACGCCCGGCCAGGTGCGTCCGCACTGCACCCGACCAAGTGCACGGTCAGCCGCGCGAGCCCGCGCATCCCTGCATGCGCTCGCATCTCCGCCCACGCGCCTGGCCCACATGCTCCCTCTCGAGCGCATCTGCGCACCATCTTTTAGCACATGATCGCACGCGCGCTTGCACGCGCACCATCGCGATTGTGGAAGCAGCGACTTCCTCCTCCAAGCATGTTTGTTGCCTCCTCAGCACCATTCTAAAATTCTTTACCTGAGTTTGTAGGGTGCCGCCATTCTCCATCCCAGACCCATCACCACTCACTAGCGTCGTCGCCAAGAAGAAGAAAGCAAAAGAAGATCCTGGGTTCTCTTCGACCGGAGCAGCCTTGTACAACAAGGATTTAGGGGCAATTGATGGGGATGACCCCCTTTTTATAATGAGAAGGGGGTGCACATAGCCACACCCCACATGATCTCCACCCAAAAGGAGTGAGATCATGGGTTTGACCGCACACACGATCGCCACGCCCGATCCACCCGCACACCGATCCCACTACGCGTACCAAGGGAACCACCTTCCCTAGCCTCTGACCACCCCACCTTGGCCGTCGGCTTACGATCAAGGTCCGGCAGTCGGCCGCCCCTCCGTGGTCGTCGCCTTGCATCCAAGGGACGGCCACCGGCCGGCCCATCTCCTTGGCTGCCGCCTTCCGGCCAAGGGCGAACCGCCGACCGGCCCTCTCCTTGGCCGCCGCATTGCGGCCAAGGGCGGGCCCCATCTCCTTGGCCGCGCGCCTTGCGGCCAAGGGCCCGCCACCGGCCGGCCCCCTCTTCATGGCCGCCGCATTGCGGCCAAGGGCGGGCCGTCGGCCGGCCCCCTCTCCTTGGCTGCCGCCTTGCGGCCAAGGACAGACCGGCCCCCTCTCCTTGGTCCACTGTAACCGCACAACATAACCTTCAGGAGGTGATTACGGTGATCATGCGAATATCCGCACACCATAACCACCACAAAATCATTTTTAGTATGGTTAAGGATGCATATTTTTGTCATCGAATCTGTTATTCATAGACTGATATTTTAATTAAAATATTCCCCCACTAATCATGATGATTAGTGAGTGGTTACGCATAAGATGGACGACGATGATCGCGCCGGAGAGAACGAACGGCGGGGAAGGGCCGCCATGGAAGAATGACCAAACCGCCGGCGATGTTCGCCGACAAAGGGGGTTGCGCTGCCCGACCGGAGGCTCACGGCCGCGGGAGGCGGCCGCGGGAGGAGGGGCAGCCGGGAGCGGCCGACCGCCCGAGCGATGCCTCGTGGCCGCGAGGGGTGGGGTGGGGCGGGGCGGTCGGGCGCGCCAGGCGTCCGACCGGCGCCTCACGGCCGCGGGAGGTGGCCGTGAGGGGTGGGGCGGAAGGGTGCGACCGGCCGTTCAGGCGGCACTTCGCGCCCGCGGGATGCGACCGCGAGGGGTGAGACGGTCGGGCGCAGCTAGCCGGCCGGGCGGTATTTCGCGGTCGCGGGATGCGGCCGCGAGCACCGGGGCGGCCCCTTGCGGTCGTGGGAGGCGCGGCGGTCGGGCGCAGCCGGGCACCGCCGGCGCGACGGCGCCGGTCGTCAGCATGTGCGTGTAGTGGGATCGCTCGTGCAGCGGTCAAACTCATGATCTCCATTTATTTTTGTGAAGATCATGAAGGAATAAGCTATGTTCACACCATTTCTTTTATAAAAGGAGTTCATCCCCATAAGGCTTGACTAATTCTCGAAGTTTCGTTTCATTTCTTTTTTATGTTCGCCGGCCAAAGTAGTAAATCGTTGAAATGGCTTTTATAGGATCAAGCGCTTACCCAACTATTCTAAAAGCTCAGTTTTATGGAAAGTGCGATGCTTTTTCTCTTAAGGAAGTAGCAAAACATCATGGTCACGTGAAGGAACACTGGATCCAACAATCCCCCTCTCTAGCGTCCAATACGACCTACCAGCTCGGAGGTGGGCCCCACATGGCTCATAGGCTCAAAGGTGGAATTGCCACATGACCGCGGTCGTCGGTGATGTTCGTGCACGCCACCTCCTTGCGCGCATCTCTTCCCTGCACACCTTCGCGCACACCGCCTCCTTGCATGAATCTCTTCCCCGCGTGCCTTCGCATGTGGTGCCTCCTTGCGTGCTCTTGCACGCATATCTTTTGTGTGCGCTCTTGCGCGTGTCTCTTCCTTGCGCACTCCAGCGTAGCCCTGCTATCACAGCCTCATACTCAGCCTGATTGTTGGTGATGGGAAAGTGCACCACCACCGTCTGCTCAATTCTAGTCCCCTACGGACTCTCCAAGATCACTCCCACTCCTAGGGAGTACTTCCCCGTGGCACCATCTACCTTCACCTTCCAAGAGGTCGGACGAGTAAGCTCTTCCTCCGCCACCTCAATCACATAATCGGCCAAGAAGTCAGTCATCGCTTGAGCTTTGATCGAGAGGCGGGGGACGAAGGAGACGTCGAATTCACTTAACTCCACCGACCACTTGCCCAGCCTGCCAGAATGCTCCACTCCCTCAAAGATGTTGCGGAGAGGATGGTCAGTCACCACTCGGATTGAGTGTGCCTGGAAATAGGGTCGCAGCCTTCGGGCCGAGATGACCAGGGCGAAGGCCAGTTTTTCCAAAATTGGATACTGGAGCTCGGCCTTCCTCAAGACCCGGCTCACGTAATATATGGATAGTTGCTTCTTCCCCTCCTCCCGAACTAATATAGAGCTCAGGGCCTGTCACAACCCGCATTTTCTCAACGATGAAATTGTATCAGAGCAAGAGAAAACAGGTGTCGTGATGTCACGCCGTGTAGGGGATAACTGCACACGCTCAGACAAAACTCCAGACCTTTGTTTTTAAGGAAAATCGTTGATTAATTATGAAAGAAAACCAATTATGTTGAAAGGTCGTATCCCTCGGCACGGTGGATCAGCTAGTCCACAAATAAAAGTATATTTATACGCAGCGGAAAATACTTTGGTTCAATTAAGTTGACACCCTAAATGAGCATAAATGTCCCCGAGAGACGACTCATGGTATGCACGACTCTAAGGTGGATATAGTATGTATGAAAGATAGTGTTTTACGCTAAGGAAAAATAGTGTCTTTATTTTATAAATATGTTATGCATGAGGTACATATAATAATGCTTTTAGGGTTTAAAATATCTAACATGCAACCTAGCATAAATCCTTCCCAGAAGTAAGTAAACAACCACATATAGGCAAAAATAGTAGTTTAAGTTCATACCAGCATCGCAAGAAGCCACCAGTGGGCGCCAACAACCTGACACGAACCCACTGGTGAGTATGTATGTCTATACAGAAAGGTAAAGAACTATCTCACAAAAATCGGGAATCTGCTATCTCAGCTACCCAAGAGGCCACGAACCAGCCCCTCCAAAAGAACTAGCCGCCGAACTGGCTACCACCTGGACCTGAGGCATTCAAGAAGAGAACACCTCAGCAAGAAAGAAATCAAAAAGGTAAATAGAGCATTAGATTTACGAACAAATAAGATGGGTTTACCAACCCGGCAACAACTGCTATAAGCAAAAGAATGGGGATGACAGTAAGAAAAGAGCATTGTCTAAAGCACAGCAGAGCACACCAAGTGCGAGCAATAACAACAATATGCCCTACCAAAAGAGCCTGCAACAGCATCAAGACATATACATATGCCAAAAGAAGAAGCCATAAAAAGGAAAGGAACTAACAGTCCTAACACGCGGGTTATGGCAGAGGTCAAAACATGGATCTGAATACATAACCAAAACCAGATCCATAAAGGGCTAAGGGGTCAAACAGTGGCAGCACTAGGGTCCCACACACGCCAACCCAAACCGGGGCAAAAGGCGGTGGCCACAGCTCTCCACATAAAACCACCCCTCCAGAGGCCACCAAAACTCCACCACCTGCCACAACCCAAGAGTCGGCGTGCAAAAAAATTAGCCGAACACCCAATACCCCCCCCCCCTAGGGAAAAGTAACACTAACAATCCTAAAGAAACACACGAACCCAAGGCAAAAACGTCGGGTCCAACCGACGCGGCCTTGCACGCCTAACCCGAACCAACCCCGAGTCTTACCTGACCCAAAACCAGCACAGCAACCAGCGTCGACACGATGTGTCGACGCCACAACAGGCCGGTGTCGACACAAGGTGTCGACACCACCGCGGCCGGTGTCGACAGAAGGTCTCGACACCACCGCGGCCGGTGTCGACACAAAGTGTCGACACCACTGCGGCCGATGTCGACACAAGGTGTCGACACCACTGCGGCCGGTGTCGACACAAGGTGTCGACACTACCGCGGCCGGTGTCGACAGAAGGTGTCGAAACCACCGCGACCGGTGTCTACACAACGTGTCGACACCACTGCGGCCGGTGTCGACACAAGGTGTCGACACCACTGCGGCCGGTGTCGACACAAGGTGTCGACACTACCGCTGCCGGTGTCGACACAAAGTGTCGACACCACTGCGGCCGGTGTCGACACAAGGTGTCGACACTACCGTTGCCGGTGTCGACACAAAGTGTCGACACCCCGACTGGCTGGTGTGGACACAAGGTGTCGACACCCCGACTGGCTACTGGCGCCAGGCCCAGCAACCAACCAAAACGAGAACAAGGCCCCTCTCTAAAAAAATTTCATCATCTATCGACAATAGCAACTACTCAACCTGAACCGTACCAAATCCGTCCCTAATAGGCACAATCTCTCAGGAAAAAAAACTGAGATTTAACTGGAACTTCTTTACACTAACCACAGTATGATCGGGGACGAACCCTAGCGTACACCTAGGATCTAAGCAGGAGAGAGATAAAATTTAATCAAGAAGAAAACAAGGATTAGCTATGGCAAGGATGAGGGAACATCACTTGCCTCATTACCAGAAAAGCTTGGTCGGCCACTTCCCTCACTCTCGAATCTAGCCGCAGAGCACCAAGCCGAGGAACTGGCGGAAAGCAGATCCAAGCGAGAGCAAACCAGATCCACTCCCGAAAACGAATTTCGACCGCTAAATCTCCAGGAATCGGCGTCCGAAGGCTAGGGTAGTCCGGCGGTTCTCTTCCTCTCGTACTGTTGGTGACTCCTTCCAAAAGAGAAAATGAAAAGAGGCAATGAACCGAGCCCTAATTTCTAACCTAAGGCTATATATAGGCATCAGTTTTAATAATAAACAATCAATACATATTAATTACTTACACGCAATATCAAAATGACGCGAGACCCGAAACATCTCGGAAATTGATGAAATTCACATCGCAGCTAAAAACCCACGCTACGAACACAACTGCGAAGTCGAAATTAGCATTCGACGAACAAAACCCGGGATATCACCACCCGATGCCAAAAACACAAGTATTCCCTAAGAGGCCCAACCGAGTCACCAAACAGACTCCGGCTAGCTGGGGAATCTTGCTAACAGGCCACAACCAGGCTACACAAGGAATCCTAAGAGCTAAGACCACGCTCTACAACGGCAAAGAGCCGGAAACACGACATCGTAACGCCAGTCAAAGATCAAACAAAACACGGAAAAAACCGGGGGCGTTACAGGGCCTCCGCCCCGACCCCAAGATATAAAAAGAGGTCCTCCCCCTCCTTTGGCCCTTGGAGCAGTGGAGCCTGAGTCAACTGCATCTTGAGGGCCTGGAATGCCTCCTCGCACTCCTGGGTACATTCGAACTTTTAACCACCCCTTAGTGTTTTGAAGAATGGGGAGCACTTCTCCCCGGCCCGGGAGAGGAACCTACTCAGCCCTGCCAGCTTCCCCGTCAGCCGTTGCACCTCCTTAGTGTTTCGTGGCAACCATAGCTTCATGATAGCCTTGACCTTATCAAGAGTCGGCTCGACCCCTGCTGGGGTGAGGAGGTGCCCCAAGAACTTCCCTCTGCTAGCCCCGAAGACACACTTCAGGGGGTTCAACTGCATCTTGTACTTGCGCAGGGTAGCAAAGGTCTCCTCTAGGTCCTGGAGGTGAGAGTCCACATCCTAACTCTTGACCATGAGGTCATCTACGTACACCACCAGGTTCCTCCCCTTCTGCTCTTTGAATACCCTATCCATCATCTTCTGGTAGGTCTCCCCTCCATTCTTTAGCCCGAAGGGTATCATCGTAGCATCCATCCCCTGTGATGAACGAGACATCCTTGACGTCCGGGGGGTGCATCCTGATTTGATGATAACCTAAAAATGCATCTAGAAAACTCATTACAAAAAAAACCAACGGCTAAGTCAACCAGCGCGTCGATCCGAGGCAAGGGATAACAGTCCTTAAGACAAGATTTATTAAGCAAGGAGAAGTCGATACACATACGCCACCGGTCGTCTCCCTTTTTAACCATGACTACATTGGAGACCCAGCCGGGGTATTGGATCTCGGACACGAAGCCGGCCTTGAGAAGCTTTGTCACCTCCTCTTTGATGGGCTCTGTCAGCTTGTCTGCGGTGGACCGCTTCTTTTGTTGGACGGGGCGTGTTCCCGGGTCCAAGTTGAAGCGGTGGCAGGCCACATCCGTGTCAACCCCCGGCATCTTCGTGGCGCTCCATGCGAAGATTTCTACGCTCTTCTGGATGCACTCCAGCATCCTGCCTTGATCCTCCGGGGTCAGCCCCCCGCTGACGCGGACCTTCTCTACCCTGCCTCCACGGGTGAGGACCTCCAGCTCTACCACCTCCTCTGCAGCCTCCAATCTGGACTGCTCCCCCCATTCTTCAACATCCCTCTCCTTCGGGATGAGGACCTCCGCCTCCACCTCTTCCTCCACGGCCATCGCTTCGGCCAACTCCTCCGGATCTCTTTCTGCTGCCTCTACCTCGGCGCAGCTCTCCACCTCCAGCTCCCCCCTACCAGCTTCCTGCTCTGTCTCCTCCATCCTTCGCTCCATCTCCTCGGCTCCCTCCTACCAAAAGATGGAGTTCACGGCGGTGACATAGCATTCCCGTGCCATTTTGGGGTCCCCCCTGACCCTGACCTGAATCCCCTCTACATTGAACTTTAAGCATTGGTGGAACGATGAGGGGACGCAGCAGAAGGCGCTGATAAGGGGCCTCCCAAAGATGGCATTGTAGCTGCTGGGGGCATCCACGATGACGAACCTGCAGTTCCTGGACTGCCCCCCCCGGGTGACATGGAGGCCTACTCCTCCCTCCACTTCCTTCCTCTCCCCCGAAAATCCGAACAAGGGTCCATCCGAGACCAACACCCTCTTCGCCTCCACCTTCATCGCATCAAACACCTTCTTAAAGACGACGTTGACGGGGCTTCCGTTGTCAACGAGGATCCTGGAGACGGTAAAGTTTTCGATGGCTGTCTGGATTACCAGCGCATCGCAAAATGGATCATCATGATCCGGCATATCGCTCCTAGAGAAGGTGATCCTCTCTTCTGGGGGTGGGGTTTAGGTTGTGGAGGCAACGCTCCGGCGATAAATGGTATGGAGGCTCGCCTTACGGGAGGCCTCCACCCCCACCCCCCATGGATCGCTCTGATCCCTCCTCGGGTTCCGACATCTACCCGGTCTTCGCAACGGTCCTCCTCCGCCCGAGGCAGGACCTCCTCGATCCTCACTTCCTGACGCCCCTGTTGCTGCTGCTCCTGTTCCCCCTTATTTTGAGGAACTCCGGGCACGTGGCTGTGGCATGCCCTTCCTCCTGATGGAAGTCGCAATAGGGCAACTCCACCCTAACTTCTCTCTTCCTCCTCCTTGTTATTCTCTTTCTCTCCCCTATGGTTATAGCCATAGCCTATTCTTGATCGGGGAGTCGAGGCCTCTGGTCCTGTCTCCAGCCCGGGGGGTGGAATTAATCTTGCCCCCCTTGATGGCGATCCCTTCCTTGGTACCCTCTCTGTGGCCCTTTCCCTTGTCACTCGGGCCTCTAGCCTAGCCGACGGTCGGGCTCCTGACGCCCCCACCTGGGCTGCTGCTGCCCGTGGAGCTGCCCCTGGAGCTGCCTCTGCTCCCTCTATCGGGGCTCTCCTCTCCTCTCCTCTGGTCCTCTTCCTCCTCTCGACTCCTCCTCCTTCGTGGCCCACCTGGCCAGCTTCCGCGCAAACTTCGGGTTTGACGCCTCCCTGTCAACCTCTCTCGCCACCCTCTCCATCAGTTCCTCGTAGGAGAGGTGGGATTCTCTTCAACTCCATCCTGAAGAAACCCTGCTGCAGGCCCAGGGTAAAGGCCATCATCAGACTATGACCCGACATCTCCTGGACCTAGGTGACCTCCTCCTAGAACCGGTCCACGTAGCTCCCCAACGTCTCATTCACTTCCTGCTTGATGTGGAATATGGACTCTAACTCCTTCTTCCTCCTCTTCGAGACAGTGAATCTCAGCATGAACCCCCGGCGCAGGTCCTCGAAGCAGTAGATGGAGCTGGTAGGTAGCTGGTGGAACCACTCCATTGTCTTCTCCTTGAGGGTGATGGCGAAAAGTCGGCATTTGAACCCATCCGACATTTGCCCGATTGAGACTACGTCCTCAAACCACTGTATGTGTTGGACCGGGTCTCCCTTCCCGGTATAGTAGGACATCTCGGGTTCCCTGAACCCTTCCGGAACTGGAGCTGCAACTCGCTGAAGGGGCTGCCTCCCCCTACTGGGCGAGCTGGTGAGTCTCGCGAGCCCAGCTCGCCGAACCGGCCTCGGCCTGCCGAGCCGGGGAAGAGCTCGCGCCCGGGGAACTCTCACCCCCGGCCCTCCTCGGCAATTTCCTTCCCAGCTCGCCTGTCGGTGGCGTCCTCGCCCAGAGAGGGGGCGGCTGCGATCTGGACTGCTGGAGTCGAGCACTCGGCTCGCGTGCTGAGTGCGAACTTGATAAGGTTCGGCACCTCGTTCCTGAAATCCTCAAACATCCCCACCGTGGCAAGAGACGGGGGGGGGGGGGGGGCGAGTCCGACCTGTCAGATCCCTGTACTCCTGTCATCGAGCTCGCGAAAGCTTTTCTATGCTGACCACGCTCCTCGCTCACCGCACCAAAATGTTGAAACCGAAAAACGGTCTCCTATGGAGTTCACCCTTGTGGAAGGGGTGATCGCGCGCCTACTTCACTTCTGCAAGCAAAACAACAAAAGAAACAAAGGAGAACTGACCCAAGGGCTCGGCAGGGAGGACCCACCACACACCCGGAAGATCTGAGAGCACTTCCCCTCCTTAGCCAAAGGCCGAGGTAAGGTACCCTCAGAAAACACTTGAAAACTGGAGCAAGAGAGCACAGAAAACATGCCTTCTGGGGTACCCCTTGGGTCCTATTTATAGCCAAAGACCTGAAGTTACCAAAATACCCTTGGTTGGGTGTGCCAACAGCCAAACTCTGTTGTTTTGAAGGGCTATGGGCAGACCAACGGGGGCAAAATAGTAAAAAGTACCTCGTGAATCCAAGCGAGCTGGGGAGCTTGGCCACCTCGGCAGATCCGGCTCGCCTACTGTTGCCGAGCTCCGTTGCGAGAGCGTGAGCTGGGACGGCGAGCTCGCCCGTCCGTCGGCCTCCATTAGTCGATCTCAGCTCGACAACTCTTGACTTAGCTCGGCAAATGCCAAGCTCGCTGTCGACGAATGCCGAGCTCAGGTTCGGCTTCTCCATGCCGAGCTCGCCCACTATCTTCAGATTCCTCTACTGGGCTCGTCTGTTGCTTGGACGATCTGAACCGACCGATCTGGTTCCTGGAGACCTCACTCGCCGGATACGGGGTTGTACATTGACGAATATGTTTTCAACTATTTTCCAAGTCGAATGTACGTATAAGACTAACAGATATCGAATGCTCCTTCTATGTATTGTTGGGATGACTTCTACCTGTAAAACTTTCTATTCATGTTTTACATTTCTATCGGATGAAACTCAGTCTAGTTATGAATGAGCTATGGATTGTTTTAAGTCTATACTTGCCACAAAAAGTTTTCCAACAGTTATGGTGACAGATAGAGAAAGTGCTCTTATGAATGCTATTTCTAAAGTTTTTCCAAATGCCAAAAATATTTTATGTCGTGTTCACATCAATTGAAACATTCTTGTTCATTGTAAAAAAATATTTGCTAATGGCAAGGAGTTTGAGAAGTTCATGTGTCAATGGCAAAATTTGATAGAAGTTGGTTCGGAGAATGAGTTTAAGATTGCATTTAATGATTTAGTTGGCACTTATTCTATGTTTCATGTTGATGTTTTGGAGTATGTTATCACAATTAGGATTGAACCATATAAAGATAGGTTTATGTCACCTTGGATTAATAAGCTCCCACATTTAGGTAATTCATGTACTAATCGTGTGGAGGGAGGGCACAACCAGTCGAAAATTTTTTTGGAGGTTTTTATTGGTAACTTGACAACAGTCTGGAAGACTTTTGATCAAATGATCAAACTTCAAATTACAGATATTAGAAGATCATTTGACAAGAGTCATATCAAAATAAGCAATGATTGCACAGATGTGTTGTACTCTAATGTAGTCAGGAGGGTTTCATTACAAGCTCTACGGTTCATCAAGGATGAAAAGATTTAGTAAAAAAAAAGGAATGCAGTTTCTGTTAGTTCATGAATGCCGACACTTGAAAAGAAATATTTTGGGATTATCATGTACGCATGAAATATATTCATACATTACGAACTCAAAAGGTTTTCCTTTATGGTTGATTCATCCACATTGGAAAGAACTAGTATTAGATGACACTTTTGACGTTGACGTAGAGAGTAACATTGACATTGAAGTTGAAAAGGTTGTACAAAAATTCTACAATTCAAATGAACAAAAAAAAAATCAAACGCAAGTTACGAGAAATTATAGAGCCAATTTTGAGTCAAAAAAATGGAGCCATCGGTACCGTTAAAATTAAAAGGGAGGCCAAAATGAAGTAACGAAAAATTTAGAGAGGATGTTCTCTCAACAAAACGACTCCCCTCCAACTTTGAGTATGCATTGTTGGAGGATCGAGAGTTGGAAACAAAAAAAAAGTTGTCAATTCGAAAGAACCAAACCTTTGTTGACAGAGTACATCACCATTTCACATCTTTTTGGTCTGAACACATAGTGGACGCCTTTGACGTGTTGGGTGATAGACATTGTGGATACGAGTGATTAGTGACGGTTTGAATGTAATGGGAGATTGGTCACAAGTACGCAATGATCTTTATTGGGAACTTGAAAATAAAAGGAATTTATATGATACCATTTACGGAAGAGAGAGACGGTTAGAGTTGGCAGAATCTGTACAATGTACAGAAACTCCCGCTCCGTTTACCAAATGTATGACACTACCGGATATGTGGCTTGTAATCTCATCATGCTACAACATAATATTGGTTCAGTTGTCTAAGGTGCAGAGCTTGACTTTTCTACCACTTCACTCATATATGCCGGAAGTATCGACACTTATTTGTATTGGTTTTATATATGATAATCATTACATCCAGCTACAATTAAGTAGTTGTTCTTCGATTCCACATTATGGGCGAAACATCATGAATGGATGGCAGATAGTTTGGGAAGACATTATAACGGACGATTTCAGGCACATCCACCGTTTGTGAGACCAACCAATTTAATAGTGTTGGATAATCTTCAATAAAGTAAGGTAAATATACTTAAATTTAAATTTTGTTTATCATGTTTATTCAATTTGTATGATTGATGTTTTTAAGACTTGTAGGTTTAAAGGTTTACAAAGCAGGTAAAATTAAAGTAATCAAGCGATGCCAAATTTTACGAACAACTTGAGGTACAACATTGATTTATTTAAAATATAAATATTAAACTTGCAAATTTAATTTATTTAATAATTTTTACACAATTTTTTTGGTTCAAACGTTAAAGTGAAGCAATTGACTACAAAGAATACAATATTGACATCTTCTTATTCTTAAATTTGACTATTTTATTTTGAATGTTCTCAAAAAAAATTCAATTTTCACACATTTGGATGACATTATCCAATGTTGGAATTTTTGTGAACTCAAAATTTTTGTTACAATCTTTTTAATATTCAATTTTCGGATATCAAAAAAAATATAGTGCGGATATCAATAAGTTTTTCGGATATAAATTTATCAAAAGTGATTTGCGGATATCAAAAATGTGCGAATAATCAAAATTGTAATGCGCATAACAATCTACTTTTTTATTTTAATACTTTCACTCTCATTTCCGCAATAGCACTCTTGCTTGCCTGACAAGGTTTTGTGCCCCCACGGCACGGATTCTTCTTTGATTTGTCAAAGTGGGTGGTTAGACATCATTTGAAACCTACAAAATCCGCGTCCAATCTAGCTGATGATTTCTTCCCCCTATAAATTATTTTTGCTACCAAATATTTAATATACAAAAAGTATCTTTATCATGCCTTAAAACGTAATTTAATCATCATTAGCATGTGCATAATCTACAGCAAAAATCAATTATAAACAAATTTAAAATTTATCACCCTTACCAACCAAATCTACAGCACACAACAAAAGAAACAAAAGGCAAATGAAATAACTAATGGCCACGCTAACCAGTCATTTATTAAAATAATAATTGAACAGAACAAATCCTATTACATAAATCGTGACATTGTTTAGTTAATTCATAATAATTCATAATAAAGCTAGAATATAATTAGCTCGAAATCTGAGTCCCCAGGCCCAGCCATGGACGGCTGATATCCTCCGGCGTCAAAGCTGAGATCATCTTCACGTCATCGCTGGCGCTAATTTGATAAGGGGCCATCGCACTAATCCTGATTATTTTCCAACGCAAATTATATCATTAAATTAATATAATAAAAATATGTAACTTAAATTTATAATATTTATTGATGACAATAATTAATAATAATAAATAAAAGCAGTTCCTTACCGATCCTTTCTCTTTTCCAGGAAGCGGTGAAGGGAAGCTTTCCTAGCGATGGGGAGATCTGTTCTCCAACCAAGACGTCACAATTAGTCAATTATTATTATTACAATTATTATTATTATTATTATTAAGTTTTCAGCAGTCAACAAATATCCAGATTTAAGATTTTATACACCGAATAATATATAAATAATATAAGCGCAGATCTCGACGCTTTCCAAAATATTAATCTTTTTTGGGGGGCGAATGTATGTTTGACATGACAGGATATTTTTTTTATGTGCGTAATGCATTTTGAGCATGATGAATTAGTGTATTACATTCATTTTTATTTTTAAATCATAATTATTAGAACTTTACTAAATATTTTCTTATAAAATAAAATATAGAATACTAATAATATTTATCCAATCATTTTAATTACTAATTTTCTCATATTTCTTATTATATAAAATCAAAATGTTCCAATCAAAATGTTCTTTGAATTTAAGAAAAAATGAACAGAATAAAAACGATAAAAATTTCAAAAGAAATAATAAGATTACTAGTGAATTATTAGTGAATCACACCACTAATTCCATTAATGAATGGATTAAATTATTTAATAATAGAAAGAAAAATGAGAGATAAATCAAATATTAAATTAAATAAACTAAAAAAAGAGATAATTCTAATTTACGATAATAAATTATTGAAATCATATAAACATCTTTGAAATTTTTTAAAAGATAAAATATTTGATTAATGTTTAAATCACGTTAATATTTGTAAAAAATATACATACATATTTTGAAAATATGTACTTATAATCATTGTGAATATATTATAATTTGTATTTCATATTTTATTTTACAAACAAAATCATCATAAGTGCTAAAAATATATGATTTAAAGATAAAAAATGCATGTAACCTATCATGTTCAAGGCGCGTTAAAGGCACCAAAAATTTTCGTACATGACAAAGGTTACAACCATCACGTAGAAAACAAAATTAATTATGAACAGAAAAGTAGATGAAGTTTCTTAAATGAAGTCGGACATTCACAACAACAGTTCATTTGCTCCAATAAGTTGGGACAAAAAAGTAGTCATCATAGAATGTATGTTTGGGATGAAAGTAGTTATGACTTATGACTGCTGCCAATAAAAGAAAACTAATTTTTAACATTAATGTGGATAAAGTTTCTTATCACAACTTATTTGTTCCGGTGAGGTTGGACAAAAAAGTCATTTGTCATTGAATGTATGTTTGGTATAACAAATATTACAAAAAGGAAAGTAGTTGAGACATAAGATTTTGGCATGACAATGACATTTTTGTCCAACCTCACCGAAGCAAATAAGCCGCGATAAGCAATGCCAAACACAGCTTAAATAGAGCCTAGGCTCCGTTTGGAGTAACTTTTCTGCACCCGTCATAAAATGTGTTTGGCATGTCATAGAAGTTGTTTGGCATGACGGAGCTTATGACCACTATTAAAAATGAAAATTAGTTTTCAACATAAAAGTGAATGAAGTTCCTTATACGAGTCCACATTCACGAACAAAAGTTCATACTCACTGTATTCGTGACCGCTACCACCGTGCCAAACGAATCCTTAATTTACACGGAGAGTGATTTAGCTGAAGGATCCTACGACGAGATGAGTACAGACGCTACAAGGCAAAAAAAATGAACAGTAACAATAATAAAAAATTTGATAAAAACGGGATTTTTCTTGAATTTCAATGCAAGATCGAGCGAACTTCACCCTGAAGTTATCCGTACAAACTCCACCGAATCCGGATTCAAAAATATCATTATCTTTTTTTATTAATATCATTATAACATAATTGCTTTTGTTAGGCTATTGATTTTATAAACAAAATTTTAAAAATATTATTATTTAATAGTAAACATAAATTTATTACGAGTAATATGATTTAGGATCAAACGGTTAGGATCATATGAACTAGAGAGTGTTTGACCGGTGAAAATAAGTCCCCCAAACTAAACCATAACTTAACCATAGTATAAACATATACTATGTATGTATTTGTAGTTAATATGGCTAGTATTTTTAGACAATTATAAACATGGACTAATAAACATAGACTCAAATTAGTGGGTATGCAAAAAAAAAATCAATCACCAGAAAAGTTGGGCTGTGGTCGGGGCGGGAAGGTCGCCGGGGAAATCGACGGAGCGGGGAAGCTCGGGCGGTGGAGGGCTGCAGCGGAGTCCAAGGGCAAAAAAGAGCCGGCAGCCATGGTCGAGCTTTTGTTCGCAAGCTTCATCAGATCCTCCGCCTTCTCCGCCGGAAAATTGTCAAAAACCAACACCTTCCCGCGGTAGAATATAGTCAGCTGAGGATTCTCCGGCGGCCTGTAAAAGTGCAAACCACCACCAAATCCCACAATAATTACAACCTTTTGAAAACAGATCGAAATTATACAACTATTAAGAAAAGCAGAGGCTAATTATCTGCAAAATTCGAGACATACTTGGTGCCAGACGACGGAACAGATGCCCCAAAAACGGTACGATTAGAGTCCGGATCCATAGATCTTGTAGGGTTGATGGCCAAAACGCCGTCCTTCAAATAGGGGCGTTCTTCCCCGGAGACCTCGGCTCCGGGAAGCAAAATCATGGTCGTCGGAAGTTTGTACGCCTCCGGCGAACCTGGGAAATAGCATTTATCAAAAGGGCATAACAATAACCAGGATCCTGCATTATATTCGACCGATCCAGAAAGTAATCGAAACAGGGAGCTGTAAAAATGGACATCCCGGCGCCGATTTAAAGATGGGAAACCCCGCAGAGATTACAAAAACCTACCGATGGCGGGCCCCAGGCCGAGATCGGCGAGGCAGCCCTTCTCCTTGATATACTGCCTCAGAAGGTTGCAAGTTAAGGAAAAGCTTGATTTCTCCGATGGCCTCCCGGTCACCGTGCTGCTCGTCATCTTGTCGCCGGCGATGCGGTCGGAGCTTATTTTCTCTTTATATAAGAAGGAAGAAGAAGAAGAAGAGCACAAGTTTCTACTTATTTTCTAAATTAAATTAAATAAATCACCAACTTATTTTTTCCATTCTCGAGAATCACGTGTTTTAAATCTGCGCGCTTCTCGCTCCACGCGGGGAGAGTTGATTGCGGGAAAAAGGAGACAACGGTTTTTTTATCATTAATAACACGGCACGGTGGGCCGGTCTACCGGAACGGCCTGCAAAAATGGTCCGGTTTACGGAAAAGAAAGGTGGGCCCGTCACCGTCGGAGCTGACGGTAACTAACGTCTGAAGATTTCGAACCGCACACAAACAGTTTTGGGTCAATTGTTTTGTTTTTGAAATTAATACTAATTTTGCAGGTGGCGTAAGAGAGCAATATTACTACATTTATAGTATTTAAAAAATATTGTATCGTATACTTATAAAAATTTATTACATATTTTTTCATTAATAATTTTTTTTGGAAAGTGTATTTATGAAACACTATCGATCTTAGCTCATCTTCGTTAAAATTTCAGTATTCATAGTCTTTATGAAATAATACCAAGGTTTTGAGAACCGGATCGGACATAGAAGCGGTTTTGAGAGAGGTTCCAGGTTTAACCGGGGTTGAACCGGAGTTGAACCGTTTTGACATTAATGAACAGAATTATAACGTATCATATACAAGTTAAATATATAAAATATAAAATTTTGAACATATATAAGTAATAAATATAAAAATATTGATGAAATAACAATTCTGAAGAAAGACCCAAAAAATATCATCACAACTACATGCGGTCATTACTGATTTCTATCATTTATGTAATTCAATTTAAAAAAATTTATGACACTTCACAAAAAAAATACAAACAATTCATACTTAACAAAAAAAACATGAAAGCTACAGTAAATTGGAAAAATAAAGTAATAAACTTGCACTAATCTAGACACTAAAATATATCTGCAGCAGAAGAAATTACAAACACCACAAAAATACATTTGCGAGAAAGAAGAACAGTGATATGTCTGTGGGGGAGAAGAGCAGTGCTACGCCGGCTCCAAAACAATCTTTAAACTACAGGCACGTGAGCACGCGAGGAATACGAAGAACTAGAGAAGGTATCGGCTAACGGTAGTTTCACGCAGGCATGTATGAGATCATATGGTCGAATGCTTGTTTTGGAGGAATCAAATAAGTTAACTCAAGCCCCGGAGAGCTCTAACATTTAATCTAAATCATTGGATCTAAAATTAGGCGATTGTTAACCGCAACCCGGTATTGGCTAGTCGCACCCAAAATCTCCTAACTTTTCACACCTTTTCAAAATACGTTTTGTACATGCAATTTCAGGAAAAATGTTCAACACGAAAGTTGTAGATCTTGACGAGATCTACAACTTTCGTGTTGAACACTTTTCCTGAAATTGCATGTACAAGCGTATTTCTGAAAGGTACAAAACCTGAGCATATTTCGAAAGTACGCCTTGTACATGCATTTTTAGGAAAAGTGATCAACACGAAAGTTGTAGATCTCGACGAGATCTAAAACTTTCGTGTTGAGCACTTTTCCTAATATTGCATGTACAAGGCTTATTTCGAAAAGGTGCAAAAATTATGAGATTTTGGGGTGCGAGTAGCCAATAACGGGCTGCGGTTAACAATCGCCTAAAATTAATGTTGATTTTGTGAACCGTCCGGTTAGCCAAAAACCGGCCTGGTTTCCGATTATCCAGTTCAACCGGCCTGTTTTCCGGTTCCTGGCCTGTTCTTGGCCAGGACGGTTTTAGAAACCAGACCGGACCGCCCGGAGGACCGGTTAGCGGTTCAACCGGTAGGACCGATATGGTTTTTAAAACGTTGAATAATACTTATAATGCTTAGTCAAGTTCTACCGTATTTAAAATATCAATATGATATTTTATTAATAAAAATATTATTTACATACTTAATTTAATTTTTTATTTAATTTTTTTTTACTTACATAATGAATTTAGTTAAATACAAAATTACCAACAAGTCACTTGAGCAACAAGTCTTCATCCACGTCATTTATGCCCTCCTCTACCACCCAAATTCTTGATTATATATTAAAGACAAAATATAATTAGAAAATCACACTTAGTACTCAACATTAAATCCTAAAACACAAAGTTAAACCCTACATCCGGAGAAATAATTTGGTCCGCCACCCGGACCTAAAGAAAGGTCCGGGTGAGATCCGAACGTCCCCTTTTTGATCAAACAGTCAGCAAAATACATGTTTTTTAAAATAAAAAAATGAAATCCGACCTGATTTTAAAAAACGGGATATCCGGCCATATTTTTTTAAAAAATATATATTTTTTATCGAAAAAAAGATCTTAAATTAAAGATGAAAAATCTAATTAAAATTTTATAATTTTTTTTAGAAAACAAAAGTTGTTTTATAGGATTAAAATCTTTTTTTGTCCGTCGAGCGGAACTTCCTTTAGGTCCTCGTCGGACGAAAAAAATCGGATCCAGATAACCATCAGCTCAATGAGTGGATAAATCATCAAGGATTTGGAGTGAAGGAGGAGGAGGTGAGGGTAGTGTTGCCACCTTCGTCATCGAAATCTGGCCTCCCTGTTGCGCAACCATGCATTTCATGACGAATCCAAACGTGAAATAACGCGGGAAAACAAGAGAGGAATGAGAGAATGGAGATGGAATAGAACCGTTTTGATCGTCAGTAGACTCTGATAGAGCAGGTAAGTTTGCTGGGGAGTTTTCCTAGCCACCAATTTCGTTGGGATAACCAGATGGAGATCGTCTATGACAGAAGCATTCATAGGAGGGGAGGTGTCGTTTGAGTTGGCAGAGAGAGAGAAAAAAGAGGTCACGCAGGATGCGAGGGATGGGAAGGTGGTCGCGCAAAAACACTGGCGGCCACCATTTATCATAGGAGAAAGACAAATTTAATTTATATTTGTGACATACAAGTTGTTGAAATTATGACACCTCATCGTCAATCTCGGACCGTCAGGATTGCGCCACGTCATCGATCCTAGGGATGTTTATTTGCCTAGTTTGTCTTAATCCTGATTAGGAAGTGGTTTAGTGAGGGGGGCTGATTTTTTGGGGGAGTACTAAACATGGAAATGTTTTATGGGGGGATATAATCTAGAGGATGCTCTTCCTATTCGGTCGAGTCTTGTTTTGGCAACCCCCTCCATATGTGTTCATCTCCATATATTGATGACTCTTGATCCTATTATAAATAGGGGTCAACCTCCCTTAGCTATGAGAATGATCAGAAATATACAACACTAGTGAGAATTCAGAGAGGGAGAGCTTTTAGTTTTTCAGGCGGTTCTTCCGACGAACGGCGGCAGCAGGCGGCGGCATCTGACGCGCAAGGTTGCGGCGCATTCGGTCACCTCAGGCGAGGCGACATCCGGCCGGCCACCTGCAGTAGGCCCCAGAGGTTCGGCGGAATCAGGCGCGGCGACGGCGGTAGCAGGCGCAGAGGCGGCGATACAGGCGGAGCTAACGGAGGCGGCGCATCCGGTCACCTCAGGCGAGGCGACATCCGGTCGGCCTCCAGAAGTTGACTCCAGGCGTTCGACGACTTCAGGCGGCAGATCCAGACGGGATCGGCATCAGGCGGCAGAAGCAGGCGGTGATTCCAGCGGGGAAGATAGACAGTGTTCTCTTTTCAGTGTTTTCTATTTTCTCTTGTTGTATCTTGTAAACCTCATCAGTTTTAGTGGATCTTTCTGACGCGCTCTCCCCGTGGAGTAGGAGACCCAACTTCGAACCACGTAATTATTTTGTCGTCTGTCGTTTTTTCTTGGTTTTGGATTTAAATTTCGTTTATCATATTATTGCTCAGATTAGCTTCCGTTGCCAGATCCGCGGCGAACCACCGTAGTCGCGGATCCGGTCCCAATTTCACAACAATTGGTATCAGAGGGAGGTTCAACCCTTCGGACCCCGGTGAGCAATAATGACAACGAAATTTGAAGTCCCCAAGTATGACGGCAAAATTGACTTTGGTCTGTGGCAGAAACGGGCCAAAGTGATTCTCGTCCAGCAAGGTGTTCATAAGGCTCTCCTCGGAAAGGAGAAGTCCGGGAAGAAGGACGACAAGTGGGATGAGCTAGATCTGAAGGCCATCAGCACAATGCAGTTGTGCTTGGCCGATGAGGTCAGGAGAGGCGCGCAGACAGTCCTGAGAGGAGAGTGTTCCGGATCGCTCTATACACTGATTGACACCACAATTGCCAAGGGAGATGCGAGGAGAGAGGTCAGACTGTCTCTCAAGCTTCAGGATACGGTAGCGTATGCATTTCAGGCGATCTCCTTAGATTGCGGTTCCTTCGATAGAGCTTTAGAGAGCAGAGATCGTTCTCAGCGAAAAGCTAGGAGGGACCAGTGGAGGAGCGGGGCAGGATTTGTGGCTAGGGCGTGTGCTCGGAGAGAGTACCTTGGCGGAGGTAGAATCTTCGCAGCCGTAGAGGAGACGGGTAGAGAGTCATCTCAGGAGTACCCAAGCACCGCAAGGGGAGCCATCTGGCTCAGGAGTCCCACCAAGAACTCAGGTTTACTCAGAAGAAGGTGGAGCTGCACAGTGGTGTGCGCCACCAGGAGTCGAGGGAGTTCGCTAGGGGTAGAGGCATGGTGTTGCGGGAGTTTCCTACGGAGGAATGCGTTGCGAGCATGCGGGAGAAATCAGTGAGGCGAGTCAAGTTTGACTTGACTCAGACTGATGCATGTTGATCGTGAGGGCCCCAGGGAGAGGGGGCTTGTAGTCGCCAGTATGGGAGATCCAGGTTGGAGGTTCAGATACGTTTGTTAGGCTTCGAGGTGGAGTTCGTTTGTGGCGTGAGGCGTCAAGGTGGAGTTTGTTGAGATTATGACACCTCATCGCCAATCTCGGACCGTCAGGATCGCGCCACGTCATCGATCCTAGGGAGGTTTATTTGCCTAGTTTGTCCTAATCCTGATTAGGAAGTGGTTTAGTGAGGGGGGATGATTTTTAGGGGGAGTCCTAAACATGAAAATGCTTTATGGGGGGATATAATCTAGATGATGCTCTTCCTATTCGGTTGAGTCTTGTTTTGGCAACCCCCTCCTTATGTGTTCATCTTCATATATTGATGACTCTTGATCCTATTATAAATAGGGGTCAACCTCTCTTAGCCATGAGAATGATCAGAAATATACAACACTAGTGAGAATTCAGAGAGGGAGAGCTTTGAGCTTTTCAGGCGGTTCTTCCGGCAAACAGCAGCAGCAGGCGCGCAAGGTTGCGGCGCATCCGGTCACCTCAGACGAGGCGACATCCGGCCGGCCACCTGCAGTAGGCCCCAGAGGTTCGGCGGAATCAGGCACGGCGACGGCGGCAGCAGGCGCAGAGGCGGCGATACAGGCGGAGCTAACGGAGGCGGCGCATCCGGTCACCTCAGGCGAGGCGACATCCAGCCGGCCTCCAGAAGTTGACTTCAGGCGTTCGACGACTTCAGGCGGCAGATTCAGGCGGGATCGGCATCAGGCGGCAGAAGCAGGCGGTGATTCCAGCGGGGAAGATAGACAATGTTCTCTTTTCAGTGTTTTCTGTTTTCTCTTGTTGTATCTTGTAAACCTCATCAGTTTTAGTGGATCTTTCTGGAGCGCTCTCCCCGTGGAGTAGGAGTCTCAACTCTGAACCACGTAATTATTTTGTCGTCTGTGATTTTTTCTTGGTTTTGGATTTAAATTTTGTTTATCATATTATTGCTCAGATTAGCTTCCGTTGCCAGATCCGCGGCGAACCACCGTAGTCGCGGATCCGGTCCCAATTTCACAACAGCAAGTAAGCAAAATTGGTCTGCGGTTAACAATACTAAAACAATTCTACATAAAAATTGAAGTACATTGTTGAGGCCAAGAGAATCTCGACACCAAAATTTGGATCAATACAGTACGTATAAGATTACTGATCCTGCGCTCAGGATTGATGGCATGACGGGCAAAGACTAAAGAGTTTGGGCAACACTAAGAGGACCACGAGTGTTGCGGTAGGGAGGTCACACCACGTACCCGGATGCTTAGAAGAACTTTCCCTTCTACAACCAAAGATGGTCAAGCAAGGTAGAAGGGGAACACTAGCTGGCGACTTGTCTCTTCAGAGAGAGGATCCAAAGGCTCAGCTAAAAGTCCAAGAAAAGTGGTGGTCAGGATGTTTTTCAAGATTTCAAAGTCCATATTCTTGTACCCCTATGGTCATATTTATAGACAAATCCTGTGGAGAGGGGGTCTTTAGATGAGGAGACCCAACCCTGCGATCACCGGATGCATCCTTCTGGCGATCTGTCTCGGTTGTTGGCGAGTATCGTCTGACGATCATTTTTGATGCTCAACACGCTTGGCAAAGTTAATGGTCGGAGGTCGCCTGCTAGACAAGTATGACTACTGCTCACCAATGTTACTGCTTGGAACTCACCTGGATGAAAAGGTTTTTAAAGCTCGTCTGCACTGATGGGTGGTCGTGCTACTTGGCGAGTATGATTCTTGCTTATGTCTAAGGGTCCCCACTCTTTTCGAGCGACCTAGAAGCTCAGAAAGAAACATTCAACCCCGCATTCGGCAAGTCCTATGACGAGTTCCCATCCTTACGATGCTCGATAGACCCCCATCCCCCCCCCGACCTCTATAAATAGAGGGGGAGGGGATGACACTCGGACACCGCTTTCTGACTGATGAAAGATGGTTTACATTGCTGAAGAAGTCCCAAGAAGTTTGACGTCCTGGGGGACATTGTCGCTACTCAGCTTCGACCTTCCAATAAGCGTGAACGAGAAGGTCATGATGATAAAGGTGATCGCCGGGGGAAGAAGAAGAAGAAGCCGAAGACGGATCCTCCCACTGAAGAGGAGTCTATCGCGCCAAACGATGATCTCGCAAACCCTGCGGAGTCTTCTCCCGTTGCGGGCGCGACTAAGGATCTGTTGAAACCCAACAGATGGGACTGGGCGAGGATATTGACTCCCCGATGGATGACACTGCTCGCCCCAAAGATCAGATGAGTGTGCTTGCCTCCACTCTTATGGGGCAAACCGAAGTGATACAACCCAACAAGGTGCTAGCCACCCCGCCAAATACTGTTAATGTCGCTCACGCTATCGAGGTGCCTGCTTCTTCCTCCGCGCCCTCCGAAGTTGGTCGTTCATCCTGTGTGGCGAATACCCAACCCGGTACGGTAACTGCTCACAAAAGATTGTTCTCAAGATCTTGCTCCCTGGTTGTTTCTCCTGTCAAGCTCCATTGCCTCCGCAGATAGAACGTCGTTGGCAGACCCACCCATCCGAGTAGCGGCCTAACAAGTCAAGGCCCTCCTCCTAGTACTTCGTGCTCTCACACAATGTGACTTCACCTTGGTTCTGGTCGGCTGACCCATGATCTTCACACCGGCCACCTGGACGAGAATCTTCTAACTATAACGCCTCCTCGCTCTGACACTCTACCTTCCCAGGGAGCTGCTGGGAGCGCGTCGCCTCTCCCTCCATCTCGACCTAGCGGGAACGGGCGAGGGCAGCCCTTTGGGTCGCTTGTCCTTGCTGATCGCTGACATCTAGACTTTCGGGGGAAGAGTCTAGCTGAAACGCATGCTGTTGCCTCCTCATTGCATTGTAACCCTCAGAGCTCTAAGGGACAGTGCGGTGGTCACTTCGTCGGGCACCGAGACACATACCATCAAAATCTATCCCCTCGGCAGATGCGAGTCTCTCCCCGGCGGACTCCTCCTCGGCGGGAACGCTTATTCCCTCGTCGCGAGTCTCCTGGTTGCGAGCGATCTCCACCTCGCCACGAGTATCAACCACCGGTTTCTCGCGTTAGTAACAATTATCGCCTTCTTCTTCACTGACTCTCCTCATGTAACGCCCTCACCTGTCACATGACATATAACGGTGGGTCCGGCCGGGGCCCCACGCCATATCTCACAGACAAGCGAAGGAATCACGTGTGGAAATCAAAATCGACGCGTATCCTTAACTCATCCATTCTAGCGCAGCATTTTTTTGTTAACACGAACTCAAACCAGAATGTCCACCAATATATAAATACCACATTTATATATATCACAACACCAGGAATGTATACAACCCACACACTCTGGCTTTATGGCCTTACAGGTTCCTCTTTTACACAACATTCATTTCGTACATCGGCACGCAGGCCGACCACACATGAAATCCAAACACCACTCTTCGCATGGCCTTCAAGGGCCAACAGCAGCAAGCTAGCCATTCCACTTATTCATTTCAAGCCGCGACACCTGCAATGAGACATCCACCAAAAAGCAGCAAAACAAAGGAACGGTCAGCATTTGGCTGACCCATTATAACGACCCTACCCCCTACCCGGGGTAGTGGTTCCTTCCTTGCATACAGTGCTCATCAAGTATCTTTAAACAGCATATCTATATCATTCTCTTTATCCCGCTAGCAAACACATGACATCACAAACGCTGGAATCCACCAGACGTTCCGTGCACTCAGGGCACCTTCTTGGCGTACCGGAATCCACCAGTCATACACCGCCGATCCGAGGTTTTAACTTGTTGGTTGACCGGCCCTAGTCCACCAGTCTCGCAAGCTGGCGACATCCCGCCCAAACCACACAGAGGTACAACCTCACAGCAGCCAACAACCAGAGTAGGTCGACCCACAACATGTGGTGTAGCACGCCGGGTTTATCCAAGCTCCCCAGGCAATGTCTACCCATCGACCCCCCCTCCTAATCCGATCGACCCACACTATGTGGTGCAGCAAGCCGGGTTTAACTCGGCTCCCCAAGCATTGCCACCAATCGACCCCTACCTAACTAGATCAACCCACCATAGTGGTGTAACAGGCCGGGTTTATCACGAGCTCCCCAGGCGTGCTACCAATTGATCATATCACAACCAGGAGCTTTGTCAAAGCCTCCTCACATTCAGCATCACATCCATACATTCATCACAAGAGAAAACCATTTGCATCTCACCAAATCCACGGAGTCTTCTCCGGTTTACCCATGAACATCACCAATCCAGACTACCGGTCCAGATAGGCTTCACACAGCATGCCTATGTCGTACTCCATATTTCTGGCTCTAGATGCAGACTCAACAAAGGAATCACTTCCGCAAATCCACCTCTTGGTGGAGGATTCCAAGCACATGCATAAAGGAAGGACTTTGATGTCCAAGAAGGAGATCGTTACCCTTGAAGAGCGCTTCGGCGCCATGAAGTAGCCGGATGGAAATCACCGCCTCGGCTTCGCCTTCACGAATCCGCTCTCGGATCTTCGCTCTGCACTCCGCAGCTCCTACAGCAGCTGGTAGCCTCCTCCCTTCCCTCTTGCCTTAGCCTTTCTTCCTCCCTTTCTTAAACGAAGTGAAGAAGAAGAAGAAGAAGAAAAGAGGGATTAAATCCCCTTTTTCTCGGCCTTCACATGACCTGGACAGAGCCCAGCCATTGGATCCAGGAAGAGGGAAACAAACGGCTCAGATTTGGCCAGAAAAGCTTGAACACAGCCTGACACGCCCTGTGACACGCCCGTGTCACAGGTCGTGTCCCTCTAAGCGGCAGACAACCGACTCAATCCAGCCAATATACGGCCGTGTGACACGCCCGTATCATGTGCCGTGTTCCCGACACGCCCTCAGACACGCCCGTGTCTGAGGCCGTGTGCCTCAACGAAAATAATCCCAAAACAACCCGAGACTTCACACGGCCTGGCACACGCCCGTGTTCCTGGCCGTGTGCACCTGGACACACCCGTGTCCCGCAAACACGCCCTAGCTCGAAACGTCGAGTTGACTTCGACGACCACTGACACGCCCTGTGACACGCCCGTGTCACAGGCCGTGTCCTCACTCGACACTCGACACTCGACGATCGTCGAGCAAAATTCATTGACATCAAGGCCGATCGTCGACACGCCCTGCGACACGCCCGTGTCGCAGACCGTGTCCGCTGTGTCGACTCCAAATTTCGTCGACTTCACGACTCGACACTACCCAGGCCTGACACACCCTGGGACACGCCCGTGTCCCAGGCCGTGTCACCCATGCCTGACCCCGATTTTGCTCAAATTGATCCGCTTGACTTCGGGGTGTTACAAGCCTCCCCCTTCAAATAATTTCGTCCTCGAAATTTGACTCCAAGCAGCCACAACATCATCAAAGCTTACACCCCAAGCCTCCGCACAAACTAACAAACATACAACACAAACAAACATCCCGAACTTCCACTTGTGCACATTCAGCCACAGAAGACCTCAAAACAAAACAACATGATTTAGTGATCTACTTACCATCACACTTCACAACTATATATATAAACATCATCAAGTTTCGATTCAGTCAAAAGTAATTCACATCACACTTCACTTCCGCTCAGTCTCCCGATTTTGGAATTCGCGATTTAGAGCTAAATTAAACACCCGAGGCTGAATTTCACTAACTGAGCTTTGCGGCTCTTGTACTTCCATCGCATGCAATCGAGGTTGCGTCCGGGGTGCAGATGATTCAGCCACTGCTTTTCCCTTTTCTTCATATGACGCACCTATCTTTTTCTCACTCCCTGGAGGGGCATTCCGACAGAATTTTGTGATATGTCCTTGCTGCCCGCATTTATAGCATATACGTGTATCCACACGTCCTGACCCATAAGTCGCCCCCGAAGAAACAGTCGACGGAGCTGATTCCGCCGGCCGAAATCTTTTCTTCTCTTGTCGTCGAAACTCTGATTGATCCAACTGCGACACTTTAACCTCTGACTTTTCCACTGTCAGTCGCTTATTCGCTTGTACTCGCTTCATATCCTTCTCCAATGCACGAGCTGTATCGACTAATGCTTGGAAGCCTTGGCTCACTGAACTCGGAAGTGCCAACCTCAATTCATCCCGCAAGCCTTCATAAAACCGATTTGTCTTTCGTGCTTCCTCCGCAAAGTTCGATCCCGCATATCTTCCCAATCTTGTAAACTCATGCAGGTAGGTATCAATCTCTCGCTCACCCTGCACTAAACGAAGAAATTCATTTTCCATCACAATCCTCTGCGACACTGACACATACTTGGCTAAAAATATTTGGGAGAATTCCTCCATGGAAACCTCCGTTAAACCTCGACCTGCCAAGTGATGCACTTCAATCTCATCCCACCACAATCTCGCATCGCGTTCCAACAGAAAAGTGGCCAACATCACTTTCTGTTCCTCGACCGTCCGGATTACGGTCAGGATCCTTTTTACCCTTGCCAACCAATCTTCTGTCTGCGTTGGGGAAAGCGCTCCACCAAACGTCGGTGGATGAAAGTGCATAAAACGTGTCAATGACTCGTCACTTGCTTGCGCCTCCACCACCACTGTAGCATGCTCTTGCCTTGCACCAGGCCTTGCCTGTCCAATAGGTTGTGCTTGTAACACTGCAAGCATTGTCTCAGTCACCACCCGTATGGCTTCTGCCGAGGGAGGCATAGGCGCTTCCACGGGTGCTGCACTCTCATCAGACCGCTGGGGCTCAGACGGCCCAGCTCCATCCCTCGCCACCTATCAATGTACAGAACACCATTAATACGTCAAATCATAACGGTACTGCTACATTGACTACACACTCACGCACATCATGTGCATGACATACATTCCTAGTGGACATTCATGAGTTCATTTCTGTTCTCTCCTCCCAAACAATCTAAACCTAGTTCTGATACCACTTTGTAATGCCCCCACCTGTCACATGACATATAACGGTGGGTCCGGCCGGGGCCCCACGCCATATCTCACAGACAAGCGAAGGAATCACGTGTGGAAATCAAAATCGACGCGTATCCTTAACTCATCCATTCTAGTGCAGTATTTTTTGTTAACACGAACTCAAACCAGAATGTCCACCAATATATAAATACCACATTTATATATATCACAACACCAGGAATGTATACAACCCACACACCCTGGCCTTATGGCCTTACAGGTTCCTCTTTTACACAACATTCATTTCGTACATCGGCACGCAGGCCGCCCACACATGAAATCCAAACACCACTCTTCGCATGGCCTTCAAGGGCCAACATCAGCAAGCTAGCCATTCCACTTATTCATTTCAAGCCGCGGCACCTGCAATGAGACATCCACCAAAAAGCGGCAAAACAAAGGAACGGTCAGCATTTGGCTGACCCATTATAACGACCCTACCCCCTACCCGGGGTAGTGGTTCCTTCCCTGCATACAATGCTCATCAAGTATCATCAAACAACATATCTATATCATTCTCTTTATCCCGCTAGCAAACGCATGACATCACAAACGTTGGAATCCACCAGACGTTCCGTGCACTCAGGGCACCTTCTTGGCGTACCGGAATCCACCAGTCATACACCGCCGATCCGAGGTTTTAACTTGTTGGTTGACCGGCCCTAGTCCACCAGTCTCGCAAGCTGGCGACATCCCGCCCAAACCACACAGAGGTACAACCTCACAGCAGCCAACAACCAGAGTAGGTCGACCCACAACATGTGGTGTAGCACGCCGGGTTTATCCAAGCTCCCCAGGCAATGTCTACCCATCGACCCCCCTCCTAATCCGATCGACCCACACTATGTGGTGCAGCAAGCCGGGTTTAACTCGGCTCCCCAAGCATTGCCACCAATCGACCCCTACCTAACTAGATCAACCCACCCTAGTGGTGTAACAGGCCGGGTTTATCACGAGCTCCCCACGCGTGCTACCAATTGATCATATCACAACCAGGAGCTTTGCCAAAGCCTCCTCACATTCAGCATCACATCCATACATTCATCACAAGAGAAAACCATTTACATCTCATCAAATCCACGGAGTCTTCTCTGGTTTACTAATGAACATCACCAATCCAGACTACCGGTCCAGATAGGCTTCACACAGCATGCCAATGCCGTACTCCATATTTTCGGCTCTAGATGCAGACTCAACAAAGGAATCACTTCCGCAAATCCACCTCTTGGTGGAGGATTCCAAGCACATGCATAAAGGAAGAACTTCGATGTCCAAGAAGAAGATCGTTACCCTTGAAGAGCGCTTCGGCGCCATGAAGTAGCCGGATGGAAATCACCGCCTCGGCTTCGCCTTCACGAATCCGCTCTCGGATCTTCGCTCCGCACTCCGCAGCTCCTACAGCAGCTGGTAGCCTCCTCCCTTCCCTCTTGCCTTAGCCTTTCTTCCTACCTTTCTTAAACGAAGTGAAGAAGAAGAAGAAGAAAAGAGGGATTAAATCCCCTTTTTCTCGGCCTTCACATGACCTGGACAGAGCCCAGCCATTGGATCCAGGAAGAGGGAAACAAACGGCTCAGATTTGGCCAGAAAAGCTTGAACACGGCCTGACACGCCCTGTGACACGCCCGTGTCACAGGCCGTGTCCCTCTAAGCGGCAGACAACCGACTCAATCCAGCCAATACACGGCCGTGTGACACGCCCGTGTCACGTGCCATGTTCCCGACACGCCCTCAGACACGCCCGTGTCTGAGGCCGTGTGCCTCAACGAAAATAATCCCAAAACAACCCGAGACTTCACACGGCCTGGCACACGCCCGTGTTCCTGGTCGTGTGCACCTGGACACACCCGTGTCCCGCAAGCACGCCCTAGCTCGAAACGTCGAGTTGAGTTTGACGACCACTGACACGCCCTGTGACACGCCCGTGTCACAGGCCGTGTCCTCACTCGACACTCGACACTCGACGATCGTCGAGCAAAATTCGTCGACATCAAGGCCGATCGTCGACACGGCCCCGACACGCCCGTGTCGCAGGCCGTGTCCGCTGTGTCGACTCCAAATTTCGTCGACTTCACGACTCGACACTACTCAGGCCTGACACGCCCTGGGACACGCCCGTGTCCCAGGCCGTGTCACCCATGCCTGACCCCGATTTTGCTCAAATTGATTCGCTTGACTTCGGGGTGTTACACCTCACCACCTATGTTGATAAGGGGCTGCTCTTTTTATAGGTCATCCTGCCTCTCTTGTGGGAGCGTTGATTGACGTCATCGGGCTCCCTCTATGCGAGTGTCAAGAGAAAGTGGCCTCAGCCTATATCAACCTCGAAATAAAGTTTGATCAACTGACGATCTATGAACCTCGTCGGTGCCTAGGCTCGCTAGAAACACTCGTAGCCACGCTAGATGAAGACGAGGAGCGCATGAACCGCGTGGAGTCTCGCTACTCCTCGATCAAATATATCGAACAGCGTCTCGCGATGGTAGTGCACCGACAGGAACTGCTGCACAACGAGCTCTACGAGATTCGGATGCGTATCAGATCGGTGGGGCAACTAGCGTAGATGGATGTGGATGTCTTGCAATGCGAGGAGCTTCTGTAGTACGCGAACGAGCTCGCGAAGTAGCTGCGCGATCAAAGCTGGTCTGGGCGATATGCTCCATAAAGGGATCACCTGGGGAACCAGCATGACCCTTAAATTTTTCTTGTTTTCAATTCTACAAGTTTACCATTGGCTTTGTAATAATTTTGTTTTGTTATTCTTGTTTTTCGTACAAACATTATTTGAGAAGCTCGCTCTGCCGAGTAATTTATTTGCGATTATCTCTTGCTTTTGTCTTATGCATAAGTGATAATCTTCTTTCTTTGTTGCCGAGAATCGATAGGTAGGTCGCTAGGCTCGTTCTCGATGTAGTCGACTTTCTGTCACTTTTGCGAGTATATAAGTCGCTCCTAACGTTCGTGCTCAAAACTTGCTCGTAGTTGGAAGGATACTTGATGTTGATCATTGTCGCGGAAGCGCGCTACACCCACCCCCTCCCCCTGCTTCGCTTTTGTCTATAAATATGAGAGCAGATGGTGAAATGACACTGCTTTTTTGGGACCCTCATCTTTGCTTGCTTAGTCTTGCTCGCTTCTTCGAACTCGCTACTCGCTTCTCGCCGCCAGAATGATTTCTGCCGAGGATGCCTATGCACGCAAAATCAACCATGCCGCAACTTTCAAGTCCACAACCTTAAAGAAACCCATCACCGACTCCGTCGACCTTGATGACTTCAAAGATCGATTTTTCGCACCCATCGATGAGGGTTTCTGCGCGAGGATACCTCATACTCATGAGAGAATAAACTCATTCTTCATTGACCGAATAGTGCTGCCTATTTGCCACTTCGAGGTCGGCCTCTGGTTTTTATTGGGGCTTGAATTATGCGAGATCCTCTGACATTTCAGACTAATGCCGACCCAGATCAATCTGAACGGTGTGACGATAATCACTGGGTATCTCTCCTACCTGAGATCGGAGGAGATATTTTTCGAGCTGACGACTTTTAAGAAGATCTTCAACATTAGGGCGACGAAGGACGAGATCATTTTCTTCTCCAACCATACATGGATAGTGGACGGAACGGTGAAAAAGGTACACCGCTGGACGGAGTGGTTCGTGATCCTCGATGGCCCAGTTGGAGACATCCTATTCGTCCTGCAACAGCCACCGAATGAGATTTTCAACACCCCTGTCTTGGAGGGACCTGCTAAGGACTTATGAGCTGCCTTTGTCAGCAGGAGGTTTGATGTCGCATACTAGCGACGAGACATCGTTGTTCTCCCTTACATCTGGTAGAGCATAGGTATATAATCGTCTTGCTTCGGACACGTCTAATCGCAACTTCCCAGAAAAAACAGCCTAACATTGTTCTCGCTCTGCTAGGTGTTCGCATAGTCCCGCGGGAGCCGCTTCCCTCGCCAAGGAACCGACCTCATCGGTGTCCGCGCCAGAATCCCAGGCAAGCACCTCTGAATCATCACCGAGGAGACATCAGCCGATGTCGCCCATTCCTGAAGAGCACAATGTCGTTAATTCACCAGTGCGTCCACCTATCGTTGCCTCACCTAGGCGGCCGGACCTTGGTGATCCATCGAGGAAGAGATCTCACACCAAGTAGTTTGCCTCGAAGAGAAAAGATATAAGACCTCTCCCAAAACCAGGGAGTTACCTGGATCTTACGCCCAGGACCATCGCCTTACGGTGACACCAACTCCCGAGTTAGTAATTACATATAGGGTTTGATTACCTATTTGGGACACAATCACAACTCAATATATATATATATAAAATGAAGTAAAAGAGGAATAATCCACAATGAGTATATAGTGAAAGAGAGTAAAAAGGGCTTATGCCCGGTACATGTCCAAATCTAAAGAGCACACTCTCTCATCTCTCAACAACTACAAGTGAAAGCTACAAAAATCTAACATCAACCTGTCACCGAGTAGTAATGGTAGCTCGCGATAACTGCTGCTCATATCCTGCCTCCTCGTGTGACTGGTGCGTCTCCTCGTGCGATTGATGCGTCTCCTCGAACTCTCACGGTCACAACCGACCATTAGTCATAAAGACTAAGTCATTTTGTCCTCGCCTCACCCCCGCGACTCCTAGGCACCGAGCGGGAGGACGAAAACGGAGGACAACAAAGACAATATCAAAAGTGTAACAGGTGACATGTAACTACTCTAGTAGGAGTATAAGTGTATAAAGAGAAACACTAAAATGTAGAAATAGTAAAGTAAGAACAGTGTAGTAATGCATAAGAAAGTAAAGTAAACGAGCTACACTATCATCACAGAACGTACCTTAACTTATTGAATGCTCATACAAACTTATAAGTTACGGTTTCCAAGGTAACTCATCATATAAAAGTGCTCATATTAATTTACATGACGAGGGTATGCAATTTTAATCAAACTATACTAATTAATGAATGTCATGTTATGCGATGCAATGCAGTGATTTATAATGCAACCCACCCACCCGACTCGATGCACTGACCTTTCAAACATTCCCCACTTTTTGGAGGTAGCTAGCCACTCAGGTACTGTTGAAGTTGGTGACCGGGCGGTCTGGCGGTCTGTCTTGGCGGGTTGGAGACCGCGCGATCTGGCGGTTTGTCTCAGCCGGCTTGGAGACCGGACGGTCTAGCGGTCTACCCTGGCGATCTCTCTTTCTCTCTGGTGGTAGCCGTGCGGTTAGCCCTTCTGTCTAACCGCGCGGCTTGTGCGGTTTGTTCTGTATAGCCCGCTTAGTCCTGTAAATTTTTAGTCTCACGTCTCTTATTTGTATTCTCTCATCTCTCCTCCATTCTATATAAGGGAGGGCATACCTTGTAATAGATATCTTTTTGGATAATAAAACTTTCAATTATTCAAAATTCCGGCTTGTTTTTTGGTCGTTTGTTCGCTACTTTAACATGTATCAGAGGACTCGATTTTCTCCTCCTGATTCTGTGCGCCCTCTCTGACCTCGCGACCTGTCCGCGCGGCTTGCTTCTTCTTCTCACGGTGTAACGTCCCTAGCCGATCCAACGTGACAGCGTCACGGCTCCGCTCTAGGCGACGCTACCGGGCTGCAGCCCAAGCACCCCAACCCCTCTCCAGCCCACTGGCGGGTTGTTGGTGGCCACAACCTCCCTTTGATGAGTTAAACTCGATAGTCAAGCCTGCACTACGGGGACTTCCCAGGAGGTCACCCATCCCAGTACTACTCCAGCCCGAGCACGCTTAACTATGAAGTTCTTTCAACTCTCATCACCAACTGAGTTGCAGCTCAGTTGGTGATGAAGGAGTGACGTAAATCTCTCTTATCAAGGTCCTGGGTTCGATCCCCAGTAGCAACAACCTACCGTGCTGATAAACAGGACGGGGGAGGGGTTGGGGTGCATGGCCTGCAGGCTTGAATATAATAGGTTGACTACCAGCAGTGAGCCCGGGTCTGGACTCTGGTAGGCCGGCGGTCTGGCTGGGTCCCATGTTGATGGGCCTGGACCGTTATACCGCGACCGGGCTGTCGGTGGCCAGGCAGCCGGCCGCAACCGCCCTCCCGGCGAGGCCGGCGGGAGGCCGGTCGCCGACGGCGGTTAGGCCGCCCGGTTGGCGGTTTTCCTCCATGGGGTGAGTGGCGGGCCCCACCCCCCGCCCCCATGATTTCCTCCACATGAGAGTTCATGGAGGGGGTGGGCCACCCATGACGGGGGGGGGGGGGGGGGGGGGGCTTTCTCCTATAAGTGAAGGCGGAACCCATCAATTGCCCCCCAAATCTTTGTTATCCGAGAGCGAAGTGAGCGAGAGAGGAGAGATTTCCTTTGGTTCCTGCTATCATGACGGCTTCCGGTGAGAAGAAGGCTGAGGCGGAGGCGGCGGCCAGTACTTCCAAGGTACTTGGAGGGAGGCCCGACGAATGATGACGACGTACAGACGCAAAGGCGGGGGCATCCACGCTGCTTACGCGCGTCGGCGACGCGGGAAGGCTGCGAGCTTTTGCGGTGCGCGCCCGCAGAGGCCGGCCCCGCGCACCGGTCGTGCGCGCGCTGTGCGCGGCCCCAACCGTGTGCGTCTCAGGCCGCGTGCGCGAGCGGGCCGCGCGTGCGCACGCGAGCAGGTCGCACGTGCAGGCCACACGCGCGAGCAGGTCGCACGCGCAGGCCCCACGCTCATGCCGCGCGCTCGAGCAGGCCTTGCGCGGGGGCAGCCCGCGTGTGCGCTCAGGCTGCGCGCGCACGGGCAGGATGCGCGGGCGCGGGCAGGCCGCGCGGGCGCGGGCAGGCCGCGCGGGCGCGGGCAGGCTGTCTGCGCAGGCCGCGCGCGCGGGCAGGCCGCACGCGGGGGGTTTTGCGTGCGTGTGCGCTGCATGCGCGCGGTTTGCAACTACGATCACCCAAATAGCATCATTACCCTGTTGCGATCTAGGCAAACCATGGACAAAGTCCATGGAGATGTCATCAAATTTCCATTCAGGGATTGGAAGGGGCTTCAGGAACCCGCCCGGCTTCTGACATTCGGCCTTCACCAAGGCACAAGTTTGGCAACGATTCACGTACAAAGCTACGTCCCGCTTCAGCACCGGCCACCAAAAGGATTTTTTCATATCCAAGTATATCTTTGTACTGCCCGGGTGAATGGAGTACTTTATGAAGTGAGCCTCAAACATCAACTCCTCACGGAGTTTACCGAACTGCGGTTTACAAACCCTTCCGTCCTTCCTTAGAATCCCATCAATCATCTCCCAGGCGCTGCTCTCGCCCGTTTGAGCCTCCAACACAAAAGGTTGAAACTCCACATCCAACCGAGTCGCTTCCCGAATGCGATCGGACAAGTCGTTCTGCACCTCAATCCAGTTCAACCGAGCCTCGCTGGACTCGCCTCTTGCAACACATTCCAAACCAAGGGACTCTCATTCCCGCACCAACCGCTCATCATGAGCTTCGATCCAATTCCCTTGTCCCGAGTACTTCCTACTCAAGGCATCAGCCACCACATTGGCTTTACCTGGCGTATACTGAATTGCCACTTCATAGTCTCCAAGAAACTCAACCCACCTGCGTTGTCGCATGTTCAAGTCCTTTTGATCCAAGAGATACTTCAAGCTTTTGTGATCCGTGAAGATCTCCACCTTTGCACCATAAATATAATGCCGCCATATTTTCAACGCAAAAATTACTGCCGCCAACTCCAAGTCGTGGACGGGGTAATTCCTCTCATGAGGCTTCAACTGTCTAGACCCAAAATCTATCACCTTCCCATGTTGCACCAAAACGCAACCCAAGCCGCATCCCGATGCGTCACTGAAGATCTGAAATCCCTCGGTCCCTTGCGGTAGACTTAGCATTGGAGCCGCCATTAGTCTCTCCTTCAGTGCCTCAAATGCTTGGCTACACTCTTGAGTCCACACAAACTTATGATCTTTACGTGTGAGTGAGGTGAGTGGTAGAACTATCCGCGAAAAATTCTCCACGAACCTTCTGTAATACCCGGCTAGTCCAAGAAAACTTCGGACCTCCGCCACGGTCCTCAAAACCGGCCAATCTCTAATGGCTTCAACTTTTGTTGGGTCCACTGCCACCCCTTTCCCACTAATCACGTGACCTAAAATGCCACCTTCTCTAACCAGAACTCGCATTTGGAGAATTTTGCATACAACTCATTCTCCCTCAACACTTGCAGAATCACTCTCAAGTGGGTCTCATGCTCCACTTGCGATTTGGAATACACCAAAATGTCATCAATGAAGACAACCACAAAAGAATCCAAGTATTTCCGAAATACCCGATTCATAAGATCCATGAACACAGATGGTGCGTTCGTCAGCCCGAACGGCATCACCGTAAACTCAAAGTGTCCATACCTTGTACCAAAGGCAGTCTTGGGTATGTCCTCATCCCGAATTCGCAACTGATAATAGCATGACTTCAAGTCTAATTTTGAATACACCACTGACCCTACCAATTGGTCGAACAAGTCATCTATCCGAGGAATCAGATACTTATTCTTGACGGTCAATTTATTCAGCTCTCGGTAGTCAATGCATAGCCGCATGCTACCGTCTTTCTTCTTTACAAACAACACCGGCACACTCCACAGTGAAGAACTGGGTCTGATATACCCTTGCTCCAACAATTCCTGCAACTGTACTTTAAGTTCAGCCAACTCCTTTGGTGCCATCCTAAACGGAGGACGTGACATCGGCCTAGCCTCCGGCACTAACTCGATCGAGAAATCGATCTCCCTCCGAGGAGGCGCTCTAGGAAGTTCTTCCGGAAACACATCCTTGAACTCTGCCACTACGGGCACTTCATCAATAGACAGCTGGGAGAGACGAACCTCCAATAACGCTACAAGTGCTACACCACCCTTGTTAACCGCCCGCACCAACTGCATGGCCGAAATCAGGGAACAGGCCACTCCACAGAGGCCCTCAAATTTGACTTTTGTCTGGCCTTTTCTCCTTAAGGTCACCACCTTAGAAAGGCAATCAATACTGGCGCGCTGCTCTGCGAGCCAGTCCATGCCCAAGATGACATCGAACTCCACCAATGGCAAAATCGCCGCTACCAAAATAAAGTCAACTCCGTCTAGCTCCCAACAGATGCGCCCTTTGACCCCGGTGGTCATGGATGACCCATTGGGCATGCGCACTTTCAACTCCGCGTCCGCCGAGAAAGACTCAACTCCTATTCTCCGGATGAAGCTCTCCGCAAGAAAGGAGTGTGATGCTCCCGTATCAAACAATACCCTAGCGGGGTATCCAGAAACTAACACGAAGCCTACAACATAGACATCACACAAAAGTCTAAAAGGATGAAGCACAAAATTTAAACTTAAATTTTCTTCATACCTGTCACCACATCAGTCTGGCGGATCGCTTCTTGCTGTCCAAGGTTGTAGGCCCTTGGTTGCACCGGTTGGAACCGAGAAGCGCTCGACTCCGCCATCTTTCCTTTCTCTGCAGCACTGGGGACGGAGCGCACAGTCTGCTCCTGCTTTGCCTCTTGCCCCGCTCCTCCTTGGGGACAAACACGAGCTATGTGCCCCACCTTACCGCAGTTGTAGCACGTCGGCGGTCCCCTAGAGTGAGAACCCCCAGGCGTCCAATTGCTCTTCTCACCAGATCTGGAAGTGTGAGGCTTCTTCCTCCACCTACTCCCTTCAGACTTTCCATGAGATTGGGAAGGCTTCCCTTCCCCTTGCTTGGGAGTAAAACCCTTACGGCGTTGGGTTCGCTCCAAATCACTTTCCAAAATCCTGGCAGCCTCAACTAGTTCATCGAATCCGGCTCTCTTCATGGAGATGAGGGGTTGTCTCAAATTCTCCCTCAGCCCCTGGTAGAAGAGGGTATCCCTCTCTACATCATCTGCCATAGTCGTTCCCGCGTAACGACCCAACCGGGTGAACTCCTGCACGTACTCATCTACTGTCTTGTCTCGCTGCATTAAATGCAGAAACTGCCTCTGAAGGGCCAAACGTGTAGAAACTGGAATATACCTCTTTAGGAAAGCATCCCCAAACTCTTCCACCGACGGAGTGCGTCCCGGGAACTGGCGACCGCTATGGCTCACCCACCATAACTTGGCATCTCCTTCCAACATGAAAGCCGCATACTCAGCTTTCTTTTCCTCTGGCATCTCTGCCGCCCTTAGAAGCTCCTGAATGCGAACCCACCAGTCCTCCGCATCCGTTGGCGTACCCACTCCTTTGAATGACGGGGGATGGAAACTCAGGAAATACTTCATGTGTCGGTCTCCATGTCCGACCACCGCCCTTTCCGCCAAAGGCTCCACTCGCCTGGCCTCTCCGCCTGGCACGGCAGTCGCCGTGTCCGGTGTGGCAGGGGTTACCACCTGAGCTGCTGCTGCAGCCTGAGCTGCCACCATCGCTTCTGCAAGCATACGGCAGAAGTCGGCCGGGTTTACGCCCGTGCCCAAAAGACCTGGAGCAGTAGCACTGCTCGCCGAAAGCTCTTCTCTTGCTCTTGACGTTCCCGCCTCGTTGCTTGCACTCTTCAAGAAACAAGAAACAAGGATTCAGTCTCAAATCTCAAGACTTAAACATAAGGACACTCATGGTCCTGCGTTACTCTTATGTGGATAACTTCTCTACGCTTTGACCTTGAAGCTAACCTCGCTTTGATACCAAATTGTAACACGTCCCCTGTAATGAACGTATAATATGGGTCCGGCCGGGGCCCCGCAATATACGGACGCCACAGCTTTAGTATTAAAAGTTGATATAGCTACCCACACTCAAAACTCTTTGCACAACACAGCGGAAACAGAACAGGACTAGAAGTTATCCACCACTAAAGAGTAAAACAAATGGCCTTAAGGCCTTACATCAAGTGTCCAAAAACAAATAATACATCAATCATGAATGTGCTCAGCACTCCTAGTCTACCTCGGCATGCAAGCCGGACAACAAGAGTCTCAAACATAACAACTCATAAGTAGGGCTGCAAAAGAGAAAAACACTTCATGAGGCTTAGGCCCTTCTGGCCGGCTAGCTAGCTCCTGCATGCGATCCTTGCCCTGAAAAATTTATTAGTAACGTGGGTCAGCAAAGGCTGACCTCAAACTGTGCAACAACGCATCTCCTCCCGGCCGCCCCTAACGGACCCCGGGGTACCCCTCCAACCTGCAAGTTAGCACTTCGTAGGTAATAACCATAAGCAAGAAAAGCAACTATGGAAAACAGGCTTGGATGTCACATACATCATACATGTTCTCTACTGGTTGAGCATAATATAAAAAGGGCCTACTTATGCAATCATGTATGCAATAACCCGGGTTTCACCCAAGGCACCCTAACTCGTATGCATCTAGCACATCATCACATCATATGGGTTCTCATTGATTCCCCATTGACATAAAGCCGCAAACAAAGGGGTCACCATTTCCCCCAACGGCTCACAGGCCGCCTCATGGAATTCTTGTCAAGGCCCCACCCGCTCAAGGTCTCCAACCCCGGGTTTGCCTACAAGCTCTGACGTCTCATGTCAGGATTCCAACAAACACAAAACTGACCGATTCTAAGAAGCCTTGCCGGACCCCACCCGCTCATGGCCTCATTGCCCGGGTTTGTCCCCATGCTTGGCATTCTCGTCAGTCACACAGAAGAGGACTAGTCTCGCCGGGACACTCTCCACACATGACGTGAACGTCACGGGATAGCCAGCCGACCACGGAGACCTAGCCACGCCTTGGCACAACACAAACCAAGACAAATCCACCCTAGTCCCTCATTTGTACTGCAGCGTTTCCGCGCACCAAGGAAAACATCTCCAACTCGCGCGGAGCTAACCTTGTCCACCAAGGAAAACATCTACCACCGCGAGGAGCTAACCTTGTCCGGTTCCGACTACACGTACTCACTCGAGAAAAAGGGGAAAACATCACCACATCACAAACGGCATCTTGCCGCAACGGAATCTCGACGAATCCTTAGCGTTTTTATGCAACATCACCGAGTCGGACTAACGGTCGCGACAACGGCTTCACCCACCATGCCTAATCCACTAACGGAGCGGATCTCTAATGCAAAAATATGCCGGGAACGGACTCAATCAACCCGGAGGTTCCTCTTGAACCTTGGCAAACCAAAACCCCTCTCATTTGAGAGTTTGGTGCCCAAAAACTAGAAAGAAAGAAAATAAATGATGCTAAGACATGCATCCTAAGACCGAGAGGAGAGGTGTCGTTACCTTCCGACTCCTCTTCCTTGCCATGGCAAAATGGCCGGATGAAAATCTTCGCAACGATCTAAGCTTCACGGATCCGGACTCGGCTCGCGATTTGGAGCACCAAAATCCCTCCTACAGCCCAAACTCTCCTTCTCCTTCTTCCTTGTTCTCACTTCTCTCTAGATCTTTAGCAAGAGAAATCTTGGAGAAGAATGAGGGTTTTCAACCCTATTCTCGGACTTAACTCCCCAAGAACAGTCCTGAACCGTCAGATCCTGAAATCTGGGAAAGAATGGCCACGATCCGCATGAAAAATAAAAGACCTGGGCCGAACACGGCCTGACACACGCCCGTGTCCAGGGCCGTGTGCCTCATTCGTCGTCTCAAATTGACGCGCCTGGAACAGCACACGGGCACCGACACGCCCGTGTTCAATCCGACACGCCCGTGTCCCCAGTGACACGGCCGTGTGGCCAGCCGTGTGCCTCCATCGACACGGCCCCGAAACCAACCCGAGAGGTGACACGGCCTGGGACACGCCCGTGTCCCAGGCCGTGTGCCAAGTCTCGACACCCGTCGACAGGCTTTGTGTCGACACCGCGAAAAAACGTCGAGCGAAGATCATCGACCAAGCGGGACACGCCCTGTGACACGCCCGTGTCACAGGCCGTGTACCCCAGTCTCGACACTCGTCGAGCGAAAGTGTCGACACTTGGGTCGAGTGTCGACACGGCCTCAACACGCCCTGCGACACGCCCGTGTCACAGGCCGTGTGCCCTACTCTCGACACATTATCGAGCGAAAGTGTCGACACTTGGGCCGAGTTTCGACACGGCCTCGACACGCCCTGCGACACGCCCGTGTCGCAGGCCGTGTGCCCTACTCTCGACACATCGTCGAGCGAAAGTGTCGACACTTGGGCCGAGTGTCGACACGGCCTCGACACGCCCTGCGACACGCCCGTGTCGCAGGCCGTGTGCCTCCTGCCAGAAACCCAAAAATTTTCCAGAACTGCAGACTGACCCTCTTGCAAAACTGGGGTGTTACATGCTGCTCCTCCATTTGTCTAACTCGCCCCTCGAGGGCGGGGGCAGGAGCGGAAGCGACCTCTGCGGCCAATGGCCCGCCCACCAGAGAGTGGGAGCGTGCTGGTTCAGTATTTCTTTCTGGGATGGATCCTTCAGCCGTGCAGGCGCTTCTTTTTGCAATTGAAGCAGAGCTTGGATGTTGCAAAGAGGGAGATCTTGACTTTTGAAGGATGTTGGGAATCGAAGTTCTCACAAACGGCGCCAAACTGTTGCGGACTAACTCGATGCCTCGATCGGGCCGGATTTGTTCGAACCGTCTTAGCTCACGAGGCGGTCGAGCGCTCACACAGTCAATGAAAGTAGAAAGTTGACACAAGATGTGATGACGTGGAAAAACCCCTTAAATGAGTAAAAAATCACGTGACCGGGTCTGTGCCGATCAAATTCCACTAGATTCCGGTGATTACAGTGTGTTGGAGAATCGGGGCGACAGTCCGCTCCCGTTACAACTTGGGGGAGAGAGAGACTACGGCTCTCGATGGACAACAGACTGCGCCGCGGGAGTAACTTGGGTGTTGAAATGCGTGAGAATGACCCTAGTGCTCTGCCGCATGCGGTCGCACACACTTGCTAGCGACGATTGCCTTCTTCCTTTGACTTTCTCTGGAGACTTGGGCGTTTTCCTGCTGGCTACGCGGTGGTGGAGCGCTGGTGGCCGCAGGTGGCCGCTGGTGGCCGCCGGTGGTTCACGACGACAGGAGGCCGACTCGAGAGAGGAGGCAGGCGAGCTCTCTCCTGAGGAAGAAGAAGACAATCCGAAGAAGGGAAAAAAGTGAAAAATGAAGAGCCCCTGGGGGTACTTTTTATAGCCTCCAGGGGAGGATCATGCCGGGTCCCACCACGAAAGTGGTGAGTTAGTGGGTGGTTACCCTCTTGATCAGACGGTGGGGAGAGCCTCCCCCCGATCGGACGGCGGGGAGATCGTCCACGACAATGGGCCGCCACGGTGCCGGCCGCAGCGGTGGCCGCCCGGGGGCCGGCCGCGGCGAGGCCGGGGGCCGGCCGCGGCCAGGCCGGGCCGGCTAGGCGGCCGGCCGGGCGGCCGACAGTGGGAGCGACATATACCATTAAATTTTTTCTGACTTAAAATAGTATAAAATGAGAGTACTTAAAATTTTAGAATTTTCCAAGCAACATGTACAATGAAAATCTCAAAAACTCCAAAGGATGTAACATGCATATTTGGACATTACTAACATCAAGTGTTCTACAATTTCATCCAAAGTTTTTTCAGAGGTGTATAATGTCAATAAAATATTAGTTACTGAAAACTAGAGTTTTCCAAGTTAATTTGTTCATTTATATTTCCTTAATTTAAAAGGTGACATAACTAAAATAAATTGCAAATCGTAGGATTTTTGTCCCAAAAATCATAATATTACTATGCATGGTGTATTCAATCTAAACCCATGACCCAAGTTTCATGGGCATACAACATATCAAATGGGCTAAAATCCTCCCTTTTTTTACTTTTTGCTAAAGCACCTCAAATCACACACACCATTTCCACTTACAAATTGGATTCACCAACATGCAGAGGTACAATGGACCTGAAGTTTTTGTCAGGGCTTGTATTGCCCTAATGAGACTCCCACCAAAATTTGGGGTCATTATATTATTTTTAACTTGCACATTTGGCAGCCGGAGACGGTGGTGGCCGTCGAAGCGGGCGCCGTACGTGCGCGGGGGCCGGCCCCTCTCTTGCGGGCTGGCCGCGCGCTCGCGGGTGCGCCGCCCGTGTCCGCGTGCCGTCTGCGCACGGGCGTGCTTAGCTTTGCCCTATTCTCGAGTGCTTTCGAGTCTTAAGGTGGGGAGCACGACTTTCTATGTGCGGCTTGTCCGCTCTGGTCGGTTTTGCGCGCTCATTCTTGCGCTCCCGCTTGGTTCTCCATGACCTGATTCTGAATTTTTCAGAGAGAAGAACCCAATTAGCCTATATATTGCTACGGAGAGAGAGCTAGAAAGAGATGCACACGCACGTTTATGGCGTGTGGTGAAAGGCTGTAGTCACGTCACTAAAGTGGTTTCACATAAATGGTGCCCAACCCATACGCATGGTGATTAAAGACATGAAATAAAGTAAAAGGTGTTAAAGACGCGTAATTGCAAAGCAACAGCTATTATTATACACTCTTTTGCATGTGTTTCTCAACAGCTTCTCTAAACTGCACATATTTTTTCTAGAACTACGCTAGTAATCGGACAAAGTATTGTTATGTGTAGATTTGTACACTCTTTTGCATATGTAGATTTCATTATATGCACACAATAATTTTAATTAAATTAATCATTTTACACGTTTTCTTCTACAAAAACCAACACTAATCCCTTCCCTGAGCAGCAACCCGCGACTCTTTCTTGCTCGACCAGCCGCCTGCTTTCAGAGAATTATCCCGCCGGATACCGGTGAGTTCTCGGCATCTGCCTCCCGCAACGGATGCCGTCGAAGCCACCTTCTTTGCCGGTATTCTTCCTTCCCCTTACCGATTCGCGGTTTTTGATGCGTTGCTGAATCAAAGAACATTCATCTTGAGGTTAATCTGTTAGAAATTTTCCATTTGGTGGACTCAATTCTTCGAGACGTCCCGATAGAGTCGTATGCAAAAATTAGAGTCTATTCGGGCTCCTACGAGTGCGAGTTAATTCAGTCGCGCGAATGATCGAAGCCTGTGATAGATGAGCCAGATTGTCTCGTAACTTCAGTCGCGAACTCGGTCTCACATTTGATATATAAATAGGCATGATGATTTAATCCTAATTAATTTATAGGATTAAATTTATTATATCTTTTATTGGGAGATAATGATGATTAATTGACCTCATTATTTTAATAACTCTTTACAGGCTCTCCTATTTTAATAACTCTTTACAGGCGTTCGTAATTGCTTGATCGGTCTAAATAAGTTCCTCCAAACATAATCCAAGTCTAACCGGTGAAAATAAGTTTTTCCAAACAGAACCTAAGCGGAATGAAGAAGGGCTGAAAAGTGGTTTCCGGCGTTTGCTTCTCTCTCTTCTCCATTGGGTTCCGCGAGAAGCCAAGGGTTTCCTCCTGCATTTCCATTCTCCGGTCAAGGCCTAGAGGGCGCTGGACTCCTCCGTATCTCTCCCTCCATCAGGGTTGCAGGTTTTCGGCAGAGGCTTTCATCTTCCCCACCGGACCAGCCTTGTGAGCCCGGAGATCTCTCCACCTCCGGTGATCTCTTTCAGTTTTTTTTCTCCCCTTGGATCGTGGCTCGAAGAACAGTCGAGAAAGAGTTTTCCAGGGAGAAAATCTGGCGGCTGAAGACGCATTACAGCAGGGAATCAAGACACCAATCGGGTGTTCTTCCATGGTAAAACTGTATACCGAGTCCTGCATAAGACCAAGTCTTCAAGCTGTTTACAACCATGGGCTTCAGGTAAAATAAATTCAGTTTTATTTTGCCATTAAAACTGGAGCTTGATTTCTCAATGCATAGAAATCCTTTTGATTATTACTTGATCTATCCATCAAATATACCGAAGGTATCTCTTTTCAAGCTTTCATTTATTGCTGCATCTTTAATGATGTTTTGAGATCTCCCTGCATAACTTGGTCATCTGAGAACAAAACCATTTAGGGCCGAGAGATTTTTAGGTCTCCGAGCCCGTCTCTAAATCTCCGTCCGGGAGCCATACCAGTTTGCCGCGTGGAAGAGGTGACGGTGGTGATCAAAAACTAAAAGAACTTGGGGATTGGTGAACCCGTTTCCTTACCCCGGAAAGAAGGAACCCGGAGTCCGGACTCCGTATGCAAAAATTTCGCCTATTTGGGAGGGCCAAAATATAGCGCCTGTGCGAAAATATTGTGTCCGGGCGAAAATATCGCTCCCAGACGAAAATATTGCGCCCGAGTGAAAAATTCACGGCCGGGCGAAAAAACCGCGCCCGGGCGAAAAAACATCGCCCGGGCGAAAACAACGCGCCCGGGCGAAAAAAACGTGCCCGGGCGAAAAAATGACGTCTTTTCCTCGCACGCGCATTTTTGGTCGGGTGCGCATTCTCCGCCTGAACGCTCATTTTCCCCCGGACGCGCATTTTTAATAAAAAAAGTTATCGCAATGGAGATTTGTCAAACAGTTTATAAAGTGATTTTCCTTTCTGAAAATCTCTGCAAAATGAGTTTACCCAAAGAAATCTCTTTTTTCAATATTTTTTTTTTCAAAAATCTATTTTCTTACCTTCTTTTTGCCACCACTCATTTTTCTTTATAAAAAACCCTCCCAAACAAGACCTTAACCTTATATTGTGATATGATGCTGGTGCACTAGTCGTTTCATTTCTCATGTTCCAGTGATCAAGAATATCAAGCACATCCTTGTTTATTTTCAGATTGAGTATGTATATATTGTGCTAACTCTATTTGTTGTCGAGAACAATTTTATCACACTTGTATGTTGGTGGTATCTAATATGGTCGCCAAAGATTTTATGCAGGAAGCATGCATTAAGGCTCTTGAGGATATCCGTCAATAATGAAGCATGAGCGTGAATTAATGAATGGTATACACTTCATTTTTGCACTTCAGAAGAGTTCACTGTTTGCTCGAGCTTCATTTTATTTGCTTGTTCTTGATTACTTAGAAAATTAATCATGCACAATCACTCCAATTGAGATCAATAGATTTTGAGTAAGACGATTCTGCATTCGTCGTCGCTATATTTAGTGTTTTGTTATTATCCTAAATTTTTGATAATACAATTTTGTTGCAACGTACGTTAATTTTTCCAATATTATTTTCTTCACGCAAGACGATCAAAATTAATGTTATCTCTAGATTGTAATGCAATTACAACAACTCTTGAAAAGAGCATGACAATGTCTGATATTGGGCTAGTAGTTGCTTCATTTTAAAACATCGCTTTGACTCATTATTTAAAGTATCAGTCTTTCACATTTTTTTGTTATTGCATTGTAAACTTTAAGAGTACATAAAACTAATTTTTATTAGATATATAAAATTGTGTTAATTACATAGGAATTAAATTGATGAGTCATACCATGAAACTATGAGAACGAGTAATAAAAAGAAGAGTAAGACGTGAGACTAACATCTCGGAGAATCAATTTGGATTCATGCCAGGGAGGTCGACCATAGAAGCTATACATCTCTTGAGGAGACCAATTGACAACTATCGAGAAAGAAAACAAGATTTTCATATCCTGTTTATTTATCTTGAGAAGGATTATGATAGAGTTCCAAGAGAGATCAATATGTATACAAATTCTGTGATAAGAGTGAGGACATCTGGAGGATTAACACAGAAATTCTTTATCACCGTTGGCTTACATCAAGGTTCAGCTTCAAGCCCTTATCTTTTACCCTTATCTTAGATGAGCTCACCAGACATATCCAACAAGCAATACCTTGGTGTTTATTTTTTGCAAAAGATATTGTTTTGTTTGATGAGGCGCGCGAGGGTGTAAACACAAAATTTGAATCTTGACGAGATCCTTTAGAAAAGAAGGGTTTTAGGTTGAGCGAGGCAAAAACGGAGTATACGAAGCTTAAATTTAGCAGTACAAGAAGGACAGATGACTTCATTATTAAGTTGGGTGATCAAGATATTTCCTGTAGTGAGTGTTTTAATTATCTTGTATCGATAGTTCAAAAATACGGAGGTATTGATAAATATGTGACACACAGAATCCAAGCGGGTTGGTTGAAGTGGAGAGGCGCATCAGAGATCTTATGTGATCGCAAAGTACCACAAAACGTAAGGGCAAGTTTTACCGTACTGCAATTAGACCCGCAATTCTCTATGGTTCTGAGTGTTGTAGCAGTGAATTGTGTACATGAGCAAAAAAATGGGAGTTTTGGAGATGAGAATGCTTATATGGATGCATGGACACACGAGATTGGATAAAATTAGGAATGAATGTATCAGGGATAAGACAGGAGTAACACCAATTGTAGAGAAGATGCGAGAAGCTCGCCTTTTGATGTTGGCCTTTTGATGCAGACCGAATCTCTCGAGTCCATTTTAAATGAAATAATTTATTTTCTTTTTTAAAACTCGCACCGTTAGCGTGATTTTCTCGAGCAAAGGGTAAGCGACCACTGATCTGAATTTCGTAAATACGCATATAAGCCTAACACTCGAGCATAATCAACGACTTGAAATAAATCTTCCACATGCATGGACGAGAGGAAAAAGAACATGTACGAATATGAAAATTATCGACAAATAAGTTCTATGTTAATTAAGGACAAACTTGCTTTGAATTTTAAGACCAAATAAACAAAAGCATGCATGACATAATACTAACAAGGAGCCAGGAAATGGGTGGGGATGGATACCATAGGCGAGCAGTTGCAACCTATCAAACCGGGGCCCACAACCAGTGGCGGATGCAGAAATTTTTCTCTGTGTGGTCGGTGTATGAAAACTATAAAAAAAACAAAATGAAAATATTACTACTTTGAATTATATCTAAAAAATGGTAATAAATGTGACATATAAAGAATATAAATGATAAATAAATGTGTAGAAAATATAATGATAAATAAATGTGTTAGAAATAATAAATAAATATATAAGTAATAAAAATGTGACATGCATAGGGCTTGAACACAAGGCCTTAGAGTTAGATATCATACACTCTACTAACTTGGCCAAGACATTAGCTTGCTTGAATTTATTCATGATGTATACATATATTTATATCCGTCAAATAAATAAATTGCGCATTCTGCTATTGATAAATGATATTTTTAAAAATCAGTGTGGGCAGCTGCCCACGCTGGGCCCTATGTGGGTCCGCCCCTGCCCACAACGACCGTAAATCAGTTCTGTATCATGACTGTAGAGGCGAAAGCTTGAGAGACGGAATGGCTGATGAATCGGATCATACTCTAGGTGGAATCGAACAGATGGAAGGGGTCGTCGGAGTAGAACGCCAGAGTCGACGACGACCAGAGGGGGAGGCGAAGGACTTCATTAAGGCAGGGGCTCGCTCGTCCTATTGGAAGACGCTGAGCGGAGGGGTTGACATCGGGAGAACCCTCGACGTAGCCGGATGCCGACCAAAGACCCTCTACCAGCGGGAAGGGGGTTGACGACGGCGAGTGGGTAGTCGAGGAGGAGCCGACGATTGGGGGCACACCAGGGCGTTGCCCGAAGGAGAGAGTGGCGATTGGAAACATAATGAGGGGTGAGGGGGCTGGATTACCATGAACGGAGAAGGGTTTCTCTGTCCCGATTTTCTTTCCAACTCCCTTTTATAGGAAGGAGGGGGAATGCTTTATAAAATGAAAATATTTTATTTTAGGCATTTATTAAAAGGAAACGAAATGATATATAATATATTTTTTATTTGGTTTAATCGACAAGAAGGGTGAGTGAATTTTTTTATATATATTTTAACCAATGTAAAATATTTCTTTTATTTGATTTTATATTCGGAGCATGTGTGTCTTAATTAATGTATCCCTTATTGTGACAGATCTTTTTATTCATGGACTTATTGGACGATTATCTCAATAAGTCATACGAGTGCATGAAATAAAATACATGTGCGCTAATACATGCGCTACAAACATCAAAATAAAAATACGTGAAATAAAATACATGTACGCTACAAATACCAAAATAAAATTGCATGACATAAGATAAGACACATGATGCAACGCAGGTTGCACCAATTCTCCCGGGGTTGAAAAACTCGACCTCGTCGAGGGTGTAATGTAGCCCGTGACAAGAAAATCTAACCATCGATCTGGAGCTGCTCCGCTACTGTAATGCTCTGGATGGTGGTGCATAATGAGGCAAAAGAAGTATCCTCAACTATAGCTCAAGACCTATAGGCAAACTCTCTTTCCTGAAAAATACATGAAACCAATCTTCTATGAAAAAAATATAATTCCTGGTGATAGAATCAACCATGGAATTATAGATTTCCGAATATGCTCGCAAACAGTTAGTCAAAATTTATGCATGATATTTAAATGATAAAAAAACCAGAGCATAAAAAGGAATGGTATCACAAAGTATGAGAGAGCGGGGATCAATAAAATGGGGGGGGGGGAGCAAGTAGGCTCGACTTGTGGAATCATTAAATCACATTGCATCTTACGCTCTCCTATCAGACACATACGAGCATCTACTAGATCAAAATCAATTATCACAAACATATCATCGGATCGAATCTGATTAACGTTACAAAATTTAAAATTGATCCCAAATTTAGTATTTAAAATTTTACAGAGAAATCCTTTAAATCAAGTATATTTGTTTGGTGTGCAAATTTTTGGAGTTCTTATTATCTTTAAAACACAAGTTCTCTTAAATAAGTCGATAAATTAATAATAAAAAATTTCGGACACATTTATAATTATGGTATAATGTAATGACACAAAATGATGTTCTCCAAATGTAAAATCAATATATGGCGAATATTCCAATGCTAATGTCAAATGATCATCGGACATAGTGTTTGTGAGCTCAAGTGTTGGTGGTTGTAGTGGGTAAGGAGAATCAGGGCATATGTAGATCGAGTCTACGTCACCTAAGATGAGGGGTTCATCACTAGCCAACTCCATCTTCGAGAGAATTGAGGTCGCTACTGTGTCATCCAAGGTGAGTGTCTCATCGTTATTATGTTCCTGGAGCAGGGGCTCGAGAAGAACCTCGGTGACTAAAGTTGGTGTTTTAGTGGGGGCAAGTGGAGTCTACTTCAATTGTTATGTTATAAATAGGAGGAAAAATCTCGTCTTTCTGGAGTTGGGGCTTAGAAAGAGACTCCTCAACTGGAGGGGGCGGTGTAGCGGAGACTAGTGGGGCCATGGTGTTTGTGGGGGAAGCGACGAGTCTATAAAGAGGATTGTTAATAATTCGAAGCTCAGGTTCCACTAGTTGATACATAGTTGAGACATAATCAAGGAAAATATTTTGCTTGCGCATTGACATTTCAAGGTTGTGTATATCGGTGCACAACCCATTCAGATTCTGATTAAGTTCTGTAGTGACAAACTCAACTTTTTTCATTAATTTTTTCATGCGCTCTTCAAGATTTTTCATTGTAACTATAGATTTTTTAAATATTTTTTTATTATTTATTTACATATTTAGGGAAATAACTTAATTATTTTTTTTTTGAAAATAGCTTAAAATTTTTTAAATATATTTGTTTTTAAAATTTTTGAAACCCGGATCGCGTGATTCGCGGTACAAGCAAATCACAATCTCTCTGATACCAAACTGATGTAGACCGAATCTCTCAAGTCCATTTTAAATGAAATACATTTGTTTTCTTTTTTAAAACTCGCAGCTCTAGCGTGATTTTCTCGAGCAAAGGGTAAGTGGTGTAAGGGTATTTATTATATGTCCGCGCGTGTCGAGACCGACTCGAAACGACCCATTGAGTTTCGTGTCACTAGAGTGTAACAGCTCTACACTGAAGATACTATATAAGGTCATTCTACATTGATGAGTTTTAGTGGACTATCTTGAGCGGAACCTCAACATTCTCAAGATAACATTAGGGATTCTGCTCTCGTTCCCGTCCGCTTCATCGCTCCCGTTCGCTTCTCGTTTTTCACGTTTGGCTCCCAACGCCGCTCTTCTGTTGCAAGAAATTCCATCTCCCGTTCTCCGGCGAGCGCTCCAGATTTCCGTTTCCGCCATCGGAACAGTGCGTCGTTTCGTCGCAATTGTTTCCGCCGGTGCTCCAGAAATTGTTGGTTTGGGAAGAGATCACATATCTGCCATTTCAAGATCTGTCGGAGAGGAGATCCCAGATCTGTCATCTCCGTGTCATCGTTGATCTAGGAGAAGTCATTGGAAGGAGGTGCTTGTCGGTCTCGGTTGCTGGTCTCGCCGGAGGAGGTCTTCCGCCGGTCTCGGTCACTCGTTCTTTGTTGAGAACGAGGAAGAAGTTGTCGGTCGGGGATTTGCTTTGATCTCTGCTTCGATCGGAAAGAAGATCCAGATCCAGGGCAGTGTTGTTGCTTCGCCGATCTGCAGAAAAAAAACCCGACTTTGTCGCTGATCCTTGGGAGAAAAGCATGTCAGGAGAAAAAAATTGCCAGTTCCGGTCACCTGGTTTCTTTTCTCGTTCTTGCTATTGGAGCCCGTTGTCTCCTCCAATTCAGGAATGCTGGCCTCCAGATCTGCCGTTTCTAGTTCCAGATTTACCGCTTCCAGATCCGTTATAAAGTAGATTTCAGATATGTCGTCCCTTTCATTTCTCGATTTGTGAATCGGCGCATGTGATAAATTCTGAAGTTGATCTGTAGTCCGGGAGACTTGAGTTCGCCTCCGCTGAGATCTGCTCCGCCGCTGGTAGAATAGAGGTGTTTGTCTCAAAGTTTTCACCGTGATAGGACTGTGAGGGAGTTCCAATGGCCTCTTCAGTTTTTCCCAGTTCCAGTTTCACAGATCTGTTACTGCTGATTATATTAAGGAGATCCATAGTTGTTTTCTCCTGGGACTTGGTTCTCTCTAGTCAAAGATTGACCTGAACACGCTCTTGGGTGTCGTTGCCGACTACATTCTCCACTAAAAGTATGTTTTGGGCCACTTGGAGGAGTTTTCATCTCCTTGGCACTACTTGGAGCAGATAATTACTGGATCTGATCCGAAGACATCGTCTTGCTCTCACACGGTTCAGGTGATTTTGTTCTATTTTTTTTAGAATCAAAACACGATGTCGAAGAAAATTGCGCTCGACACTATTAAATAACAGTCGTTCGACGCAGCTGACTTCCTCAGTTGGAAAATATATGTCTAACTAGAAATGAAAGAACGTGAAATTTTCTACACCGTTCTTAGCGACTTCGACACTACCCAGGAGGATGTGGACGAATATCAGTGGAGTAAAGATGAGAATTGGTGCAAGGATTAACTTTTGAATTCCCTAAATTCTCGCCTTTTCTTGACCTACAGAGCTTGTAAGATCGCAAAAGAGATTTGGGACTGCTTGAACGCACACTTTCAATTCCTAGAACTAGAACATATGCGTCACAAGATGGAAGACAAACAGTCTGAACTGGTCGATAATCCGTTTGCGTGTCTGATTTTGAGCAAGCTGCCTCCTGATTGGATCACCTTCAAGTCTGAAATATACAGACTGAAGTAGGAAGCCCCACAGAATACTGCAAACATGTTGGTCGATATCTCCGATCCTAAGTCCATCGTGCCTATGATTGGGAGTAGTCACCGCAGTGCGTCTCTTGAGTGGTGGCTAGATATCGGTGCTACCTATCATATCACAAATGACAGAGGTCTTCTCTCAGAGGTCAGAGCAGTCTAGGACAAAGTTGAGACCTGCAATGGAGGAGAGACTGATGTTACTCATGCTGGGACGACAAAGCTAGTCCTCTATTCAGGTAAAATTTTAATTTTAAAACATGTTAGAGTAGTTCCTAATTTAACAAAAATAGTTTCCATGAGTTTGTTAGATAAAGCTGATATTTTTTTACAACTCAAAACGGTAGAATAACTTCAGCAGTTAATCCACACTATTTTGGTTGTGCGTATATGATCAATGATATGTATAGACTTAGCCTAAAAAATGAGTGCATTAATCAAGTGAGTTCGACTCTTATAGATTCAAAACTATTACGCAATAGACTTGGACATGTGCACTGCAAGAAAATGCGAGATCTAGCTAAGAGTCACAACATCCCTTTAGATCTTTCTATTCGATTTGATAGGTACGAGGTTTGTGCCCAAACTAAGATTACTAGAAAGCCTTTCAAGTCAGTATCTAGGAGCATACAACTTCTTGAATTGATACATTTCGACCTCTGTGATTTTCGAAGTCATACCACTAGAGGGAGAAGGAAGTATCTTATTATCTTTATCGACGATTTTTTCAGATATTGTCATGTCTAGCTATTAAAATCAAAAGATGAAGCCTTTGAGATCTTCAAGATCTTTAAACTCGTGTTGAGAAACAATTAAACTTAAAAATTAAGAGATTTAGAAGTGATCGAGGAGGAGAGTAAACTACAACTGGGTTTAGGGACTTGTGTCTCTAAGTGTATAATCATAGAAACCACAGCTACTTACTCACCACAGCTCCTTACTCTCCCTAGTCGAATGACATCGCTAAGCGTAAGAATAGAAATTTAACAGAGATGTTGAATTCTATGCTCCTCACAGCTGACATGTCTAATTCTTTTTTTGGGGGAAGCAGTACTAACTGCAAATCACATTCTAAATAGAGTGCATCACTCAAAGCTTAACTCTACTCCGTATGAGATGTGACATGACCATCCTTGTAGATATGTCACTCTGAAGACTTGAGGTTGTATTGCTTAGTAAGAATACAGGACTTTAAGAGACATAAGGTGAGACCTAGAACAATGACCTGCGTTTATCTAGGTAGTGCAGAAGATAGTGCAGCTGACAGGTTTTTGGATCTATCTACTAATACAGTGATAGAGTGTAGAGATGTTATTTTCTTTGAACATAAATTTATCAAAGATCATGGCTTGACCGTTTCTGGGTCTACTGACATGGTTTCAGAATCTACTGTTGAACCTGAAGCTGACCCCTCTGACACTGCTCTCCAACCTCTAGAGGTGAAACCTGTTCCTCTTAGAGTATCTACAAGAGATATAATCCCTAAGAATTTTGGTGAGAATTTCGTCACCCACCACTTAGAGGATGATCCATGCTCTTATCAGGAAGCAATGAGATCCAGAGATGCGTTAATGTGTGCAGAAGCCATTGATGATGAGATTAACTTGTTGCTACAAAATAACACTTGACATCTAGTTGACATGCCAAAAGGAACTAAAGTCATAAAATGCAAGTGAGTACTGAAGAAAAAATTGCACAGTGATGGTTTTATAGCAGATATAAAGCACGTCTAGTAGCTAATAGTTATAAACAACAAAGGGAACTGACTATTTTGACGGCTATTCACCTGTTTGTCACCTATCAACTATTAGGATTGTTTTTGTCATAGCTTATATCGAGAACTTTATAGTTCATCAGATGGATTGTACAATCCCGTATTCGCGAAGAATGGACCCTAAATGAGATGTGCTTAGTTTTTAAGCTTTCTGAGTATTTTGAGCTCTCGGTGGTCAATTTTGGCCCTGGCTTGAAAACATACTATTAGGGGGAGAAAAAATTGGCTCACCCCAATGACTCCTTTGTTGGGGGGCGGGTGCGGCAAGTTGGCTAGCACCCGCCCCGGCCTGTTGAGTCCGTGGTAGGGGCAGGCGAGACGGCCAGGGGCCGGTCTCGCCCGAGCGGCCTGCTCGCGGGCGAGGCGGCCGCGGCCTGGCTCTCGCCCGGGCGGCCTGCTCGCGGGCGAGACGGCCAGCGGCCAGGCTCGCCCGAGCGGCCTGCTCGCGGGCGAGGCGGCCGCGGCCTGGCTCTCGCCCGGGCGGCCTGCTCGCGGGCGAGACGGCCAGCGGCCAGGCTCTCGCCCGAGCAGCCTGCTCGCGGGCGAGGCGGCCGCGGTCTGGCTCTCGCCCGGGCGGCCTGCTCGCGGCCTGACCGGCGGCCTGGAGCCGTCTCGGATGTTTGGGGGAGGGGTGTTGGCAGCGTGCTTTTACCGCTGTGCCCCTGGGGGCGTTTTACCCCTCTGCCCCCCCCGGCATGGGCGTTTCCTATTGGCCCAAGGCTTTTTGGGCGTGAGGGTATTTTGGTCATTTTTGGCCCATAGGATTTGGAAAACTATAAATAGACCCTCTTGGGTGCCTTTGGGGAGGATCATTTTTTTGGCTTCCTCCTCCCTTAGTTCCTCCTTGGTAGAGTAGAGAGGGCTCCTCCAAGGCACCCTAGCTCGAGCATTGGCTAGGGAGGGGAAGAACTCAGGTAGCCTTCCGGGTGTGAGGTGGGACCTCCGCGCTAGAGCCGAGGGTCTGTTCCTAGTTTCCCAAGTCTTCGGTCCGTGACGTTCCTCCGAGTGTAGTAGGTGTGAGGTCACCCCTCTTTTGGGACTCCGAACTCCACGAGAGACCAAGTTTTTGGTTTCAACATGGATGTGAAGACATCATTCTTGAATGGAGAGCTTGATGAGCAGATTTACATGACACAACCTGAAGGTTATGTGTATAAATATCTAATAGAGAAAGTGTGCAAACTAGACAAATCAATATATGAGCTTAAGCAAACGCCTAAGATGTGACACATGAAATTTGATCAAATGGTAAAGAGTGTTGGATTTCAGTTCAGTCTCTCAAACAAGTGCCTCTATCACCGCTCAATGTCAAATAAAACAGTCATCATATGCATGTATGTGGATGACATGTTGATTCTGAGGTCAGATCTTGCTGCAATAAAGGATATCAAATCCACTTTTGCAAAAGCATTTGACATGAATGACCTTGGTCCCGTCGATACTCTTTTAGGAATGAAAGTTAAAGTAGACAAGAGTTGTATTACTCTTAGTCAAGCTCACTATGTAGAGCAAATTCTTTCTACCTGGGGTTATAAAGACTGTAGGCATGCAGAGACACCGTTTGATCCAAACGTCAAGTTGCGTCCGAATGAAGGAACCAACATTGACCAAATAAAATATTCGAAGATCATTGATAACCTCATGTACGCCACAAGTTGTACAAGACCAGACATTGCCTTCTCTGTTGGCATGCTTAGTCGTTTTACCAGTAGTCCAGACAAAGGACATTGAGATGCCTTAGATCGGCTGATGAGGTACCTACTAAAAATCATGCTCTGCGCTACACTGGTTACCCTCCTACATTGGAAGGATACTCTGATGCCTTCTGGTGTTTAGAAGTTGAGAACAACAAGTCCACCAGTGGATTTTTCTCACTTTGGGTGATGCTGCAGTCACCTAGAAATCCAAAAGATAAACTTGTATAGCTTTGTCTTCTATGCAAGCCGAGTTGTTTGTCTTAGCTTCAGCTGGTGAGGAGATAGATTGGATCAGAAACTTGATTCTAGACATTCCCTTGTCTAGATTTGAAGTCAATTCTTTGAGTCTGTACTGTGATAATCAAGCAGCAGTACAAGTCATGAAGAATGTCATTTTTAATACTAAGAGCCGACATGTACGACTAAGACATGCTTTATTGAATCACCTGAAAGAGCAAGACATTATCACTTTGATCGATGTGCGATCGAAGGATAATCTAGCTGATCCACTGACGAAAGAAATGCTTAAAGACCGATCAATCAAAACAGTGAGGGAAATGAGATTCAAGACGATTTAAATTCAGCCTTAGTTCAAGGTTAGGCGATTCAGTTCCGCCTTAGTTCGAATGTTTTGATTCTTCCTACTTTCTTTTGTCAAAGCAAACGTATTGTGTTCCGCTGATGTTCGGGGTTGCTGAGTACGAATCTGGTAAGTTGTTTCATTTCACATCTAATGTTAACAATTTCATCGGGATTCGTCTACCTTACCTTGGATGACAGTGTTATTTTACATTTGATAACATGATCTGACTCGGTTTGGCTCTTCTCTTGTTGATTGGTTCCATTCCACATTTAATGAGTTCCAGTTAATTTTAGAAGAACAGTAACCGTGACATTTCATATAGGAACACAAATACAGCTGCAGTGTCCAGAAGTTTATAAGATCGTTTCTTTGAAAACAAATAATGGATTCTGAGGTAGAACCTGCAATACTCTATGTTAGGTGTCCTTCTGTCGATTCTACAATACTACGTTCTTACAAGTAGAACCAGATACATGTACATTTTCAAAGGTTTGAATTCATTCTGGATGAAATTTTTTGTTGAAAATTACAAGAAATGCTGATGATGAGGGAGCACTTGTTGTTTGGGATCCTTATGAGGATGCACTACTGTACATCTGAGGATGATGACAGCTAGAGTGTTATTTAATTTTTGGCTTGACTCTGCTTAGAACATTGTTTAGCTCTGTTGAACACTTGTTGTTTGGACTACTTCTGCTCTTTTGTTGATTATTAGCCACTAAGTATATTGAACATGTGCTATGATCGTACTTTAGAATATTATGTGATGTTGATGTGATTTATATTAACTCTTATGCATGCATATAGTTGTTTCTTTAACGTCCAATATATTCTGACAAGTGTGTCAGACACGTTGTGAGTGCTTCATGTTCGGTTGAACACTACACACACCACCCTTTTTCCGACGTCGGGTTTTCGGCGGACATATGAGGAGATTGTTAGAGTATTTATTATATGTCCGCGCTTGTCGAGACCGACTCAGAATGACCTATTGGATTTCGTGTCACTAGAGTGTAACGGCTCTACGCTGGAGATACTATATAAGGTCATTCCACATTGACGAGCCTTAGTGGACTATCTTGAGCGAAGCCTCAACAAGTGGCCACTAATCTGAATTTCATAAATACACATATAAGTTTAACACTCGAGCATAATCAACGATTTGAAATAAATCTTCCACAAGCATAGACGAGAGGAAAAAGAACATGTACGGATATAAAAACTATCGACAAATAGGTTCGATGTTAATTAAGGACAAACTTGCTATGAATTTTAAGACCAAAAGCATAGCATAAAACTAGCAAGGAGCCAAAAAATGGGTGAGATGTATACCATAGGTGAGCAATTGCAACCTATCAAATTGGGGCCCACAACAACTGTAAACCAGTTCTGTCTCACGGCTCTAGAGGCGGGAAGCTTGATGAGACGGAATGGTTGATGAATTAGATCATTCTCTAGGCGGAACCAAATAGATGGAAGGGGTCGTCAGAGCAGATTGCCGGAGTCGACGACGACCAGAGGGAATGGTGAAGGCCTTCGTCGAGGCAGGGGCTTGCTTGTCCTCTAGGAAGACGCTGAGCGGAGGGTTTGACGTCGGGAGAACCCTCGACGTAGCCGACCAGAGACCCTCTACCAGCGGGAAGAGGGTTGACGACGACGGGTGGGTAGTTGAGGAGGAGCTGACGGTTGGGGGCACACCAGGACGTCGCCTGTAGGAAAGGGTGGCAATTGGAAACAGAACGAGGGGAGAAGGGGGGCTGGATTACCCGGAACCGAGAAAGGTTTCTCTGTCCCGATTTTCTTTCCGGCTCCCTTTTACAGGAAGGAGGGGGAAGACTTTATAAAATGAAAATATTTTTTTTTAGGCATTGATTAAAAAGGAAAAGAAATGATATATAATATATTTTTTATTTGGTTTAATCCCGCAAGAAGGGTGTGTGAATATTTTTTATATATATTTTAACTAATATAAAATCTTTCTTTTATTTGATTTTATATTTTGAGCATGCTTGCCTTAATTAATCTATCCCCTTATTTGACAGACCTTTTTATTTAAGGACTTATTGGAAGATCACCTCAATAAGCCATACAAGTGCATGAAATAAAATACATGTGTGTTAACACATGCGCTACAAATACCAAAATAAAAATGCGTGAAATAAAATACATGTATGCTAATACATGCGCTACAAATAACAAAATAAAATAGCGTGACATAAGATAAGACACATGATGCAATGCAGGTTGCACCACCTTCACTATCAAGAATGATATGATTTATGAGGTTTTACGTCTATACTTTCTTAAAGAATTTATAATGCATGCTTATACTGACCCATTAAAGGTATAAGGGGAAATGAGCTGCAAATATCAAAAGCCAAAGAGTGGGGTTCCCATAGCTCTACTTTCCTACTATCTTAGGTAGTCCATTAGTGGGCCGAGAGGGGAGTACCCCAAACTGCCCACCAACTCCATGACCAAAAACCCAACATGAACACCCCACGCTCATCGGACGGTGGCGCAACAGCCGCCGCCAGGTCAACCCCGGTCGGGCGACCAACATCGCACACCCAGCCAGCCGCGCCGGCCGCGTGACCACTCATCCGCATGGCCACGTATTGGTCGTGGGGCCACCCGATCACACAGTCACGTGTCGGACACGCGGCCCATAATGGGGGGGGGGGAGCATAACCAAATATATGCTTACTGGTGTGCAGATAACCAGACTCCCTAATAGCTTAATTATCAAAGTGCCTTTCTCAGAATCTATAAAAGGGACCTAAAGATTTCATTTGAAGATACTTTGTCTTCTACGCCAGAGAGAGTTCTATAGTCTTCCTTCGAAGATTCCCCTGGATTCTTCATTGAGCGCTTAAAGATTCCCTCAAAGATCTCTTTCTGCGCTCGAAGATCTCCTACAACGCTTGAAGATCTCCTTCGGACCTTGAAGATTCTTTGGAAGATTTCCATCAACGCTCGAAGATTACCTTCGGAGTTCGAAGATTCCTTGAAGACGATTCAAAGATCTCCTTTAGCTTTTGAAGACGGATCAAAGATCTCCTTCGGCCTTCGAAGATCCCTTCGGAGCCTCGAAGATCTCTTTCGCTCCTTGAAGGTTCCCCAAAAGACAGCTCGAAGATTTGATGCAACTCCGTCCTCCGAGCCCCGTTGCCACAACCATCAATCCAGATCGCTTCTGGGCACGCTCATCACCATTCCACTCCAAACGACCTCTGCAATTCGTAGGAGTGTCGAGCGACCCGCAACACATGTATTCTTACAAACCTAATGAGAACTCATTCACATATGTTTATGTTTATGCAAGCCAATGTTGATAGGGAACAGCCCGCCTGACTCGGTCAGGTCTTCTCACGACGACCTCGGACACAGTGATGATCGGGACCGCTCATCTTGAGTGGGTCGCCTATCGTAGCATTAGTTGTTCTTTCTATTTTTTATGTCGAGTTGTATTTTTTTTATTTCGGAGTCAACACAATTGGTCAATCATAGTCGTCCATTGTTTCCCCTAACGTCTATATATTGAGGGTGAGAGTTCTTATTTTGGGCATTGAAGATTTGAGTGTAAAATTCACTTCTTTGGTCATTTTTGTGCCGAAGCCGACCCCCGACTGCAAAGCCTGAGCTCCCTCCTTTCCATTGTCACGAGCCACATCAATCCTCATCCTCCTCTCCATGACCCTCCATCACCTTGCCCCATCCCCCAAACAGTCACCTCCCCATCCCTCCACCGACCTCTTAACTCCACCCCCATGTCGTTGATCCACTTCCTTGCATCCCCTCCCTCCAAATCCCCATAATTGGCCCACCATTTTTATCAAAGCTCCTCTAATTCATCTCCGGTGATCGTCAAAAATCATTTTCCGGTCACCCCGGTGATTCCACATCATCCCCATTCCATTGCCACTAACTTTAGTTTTTTCGGCGATCACAAAAAAAAATCTCCAAACACCACCACCACCCCTGCAACCACCTCCGACCACCCACCGACCAACCACCTCCACCACCATTTATAACCACCCATAGCCAACCACCTCCGACCACCCTTCGACCAACCACCTCCACCATCTATAACCACCCATAGCCAACCACCTCCTCAGTACCCCACTTTCTAAAATTTAGGATATATCCCTTGCGCGTGGGGGCGCACAGGTAGTCAAGACGGAAGCCGCATAGGTGCGCGTGTAGGCGCGCGAGACATAGGCGTGCATGCGACGAAGGCCGTGCACAGTGTTATTCTGTCTGTTGTTGCGCGCCCCCCTTTGGGCGGCTCTTGGACCTTTTGAGTGAACGCGATTCACTTGATCTGGTTAGCTCGCGTGACGCTTTACTCTGGTTTGACTCGGAAGGCTTTAGTGGGACCCCATCAGATGCCCCCTAATTTTTGCGGGTTGTGAATTGTAAAGAGACCAGCTCTTCGATTTTTTTTAACTTTGATCGTATCAAGTTGGAGCCGTGGACTTCAAATTATTTCAGCGTGCGCGTGTCACAAATTACTTTTTGTTTGCAACATTAGATGTCCCTTCCGTTAAGCCTGAAGGCGTGTTGATCACTTTGCACCACTCATGTCAGTCTTGCGAGTTGAAGATTCCGCTGTGTGCGTTTGGGGGTGATTTTGCGGTTATTTGCTCGCGCATCGCTCTTTTTTGCCATGGACCCTTGCGGCCCTTTTTAGGGACATTTACCAACTTTGAACTTTGTGTGATGCGATGGTTTTGAAGTGTGCTACGTTGCACGTTCCTCTTCGTAAGGATGCGCGAGCATGACGCTGCGCGTTAGCTTTAGCGTTTGCCGCTGGGCATTAGTGTCGGGGGCGGATGCTTGAACGTGACGTGGAGGGACGTTCTTCCTTCCTTGTCTTGGTAATTCGTAAGGACTAGGGAGTTTGTTTTTATTGGAATCCGGGATTTGGGGCTTTCATCTTGGGGAGCAGGACTCGGGGTCCATTTCAATCATGAAGTAAATGGTCACGGGGTCACCGGGGTCCGTCCTAATTAGAAGGCGCAGAAGGAATCAAGGTCCTTTCTTATTAGAAAACGTAGAAGGGCTCAGTGTCCGTTTTTGTGTGGGAGTATGGAAGGACTTGGTGTCCGTTCTTATCGAGAGTTGAGACAGAGCCGTTCAAGACGGAGGCGAAGCTGGGGCGATTGGAGGAGGAGAAATAGTCGATGGCTGCCATGCTTCACGACGCCAAGATGGCGCAGACTTCCACGATTGCTAATCACAAGGAGTCATATGGATTTTGAGTGGAGCAATCCCGGATCCCAGAGGAGGCCCGATCTGAGATGATGGCCACGAAGGTGGATCCGCTACTGGCCACGAAGGTGAGCGCGATGCTGCGCTCTGGCCCTTGGGTTTGGTTAGGGCTTCTGTGTGGCGCGAAGGATGTTGGGGTGTTCCAACCTTTGAATGAGCGATGCCTCGGGTGATGATGCTGACGTTGATGTCGAGGGATGACTTGATTGTATTCACGTTGTGCACGCGCTTTGTATCTTTTGATGCAACGCGTTGAGTTTACGACTGCCACCGGGCTTTAATACCGGGGCTGACACTTGAATGTAATGCGGAGGGACATTTACCGTGTTCAGATGGAGCCAGAGGACTCAGAGTCTGTTTTGGCTATACGATGTAGGAGGACTCGTGGTCCATCCTGCCCGGAATCCGTAGGAGGATTCAGTCCATGCTCTTGCTTTCGGAACTGGAAGGACTCTGGGTCCATTCTTATCAGGATTTGTAGGTTTTTCGCTTATTTTGTCTGGATTGTAGAAGGACACGAGTCCGTTTTTTTTGGAGTTGTAGAAGGAACTTTTGTTAGTTCTCGCTTTAACAATAGGACTTTAGATCCGTTCTTTAAGGATGTACAAAAGGACTTTTGTCCATTCTCGCTTTGGCGGAAGGACTCGGGGTTTGTTCTTTCTTGATGCGCAGAAGGACCCTTGTCTGTTCTCACATAAGTAGAAGGACTCGACGTTCGTTCTTTCAGGAGATGCAGAAGGATCTTTGTCCGTTCTCACCTAAGTGGATGGGCACGGGTCTGTTCTTATCGGGTGTTGGTAAGCTTGTTCTTCGGCGAAGATATCCTGCGGCACGGGAGCCAGATGCCTCGAAGCGTGGGAGAGAGATGCCCTGCAACAAGGGAGCGAGATACCCTGCAGCGCGGGAGCGAGATGTCCTGCAGCACGGGTGAGATATACCCTGCAACGCAAGAGCGAGATACCCTGCAGTGCGGGAGCGAGACGCCCTGTAGTGCGGGAGCGAGTTGACCTGCAACGCGAAAGTGAGATCCTGCAACGCGGGAGCAAGATGCAATGTAGTGTGAGAGCGAGATGTCCTGCAGCGTGGGAACAAAATGCCCTGCATCGCGGGAGGAGATGCCCGACAGTGCGAGAGCGAGATGCCCTGCAGCGCGGAAGCGAGATGCCCTGCAGTGCGGGAGCAAATTGTCCTGTAGTGTGGGAGCAAGATACCCTGCACCGCGGGAGCGACATGCTCTACAATGTGGGAGAGAGATGCCCTGCAACATAGGAGTGGGATGCCTTGCAGTGTGGGAGTGGGATGCCTTGCAACGCGGGAGCGTGATGCCATACAACGTGGGAGCGAGATGCCTTACAACGCAGGAACGAGATGCCCTGCAGGCAGTCGGCTGCAGCGTGAGAAAGAGATGCCCTGCAACGCGGGAGCGAGATATTTTGCTTCATAAACAAGCAGTGTTTCCCGACGTTGGAGTGCATGTTGCTTGTGGTTGACATCAGGACTTGTGGTCTTCACCTCAGAGTCTTGCTTTCGGAGACCTATACAGCTGATAAAAGTCAGAAAGTTGTTGCAACGCCGTTGAAAAGATGGAGCATATTTGTGCGTGCATGTTCTGTCTTGCGGGTTATTATGTCAAACGAAAGACAAAAAAAACATGAAAATGAGATTGTGGATATGCGAGACACGGGTTTTACGTGTTCTACTGGGGGAGAGACCCATGCTCGTTGTCTCCGGCTTATCTGTGCCACTTTGTGATGCGAGGCAGTTCGGGGCTGGGTCTTACACGAACCTTCCGCGGAGACCTTGTCGGATGAGGTGTTGATTTCGTCCTTCAACTGATTGCAACACTCAGTCTTGTGGTTGTATCCGCAATGGTTGTCACAATATTGCGATTGGTTTCCCCTGCTTGGCGCAAGCGGCTTGGGCCTGCGAAGCCCATTACTGTCACAGATGGCTAGGAGTACGTCAGTTGATGTGGTATTTAAGGGAGTATAGTCCTGATGTGGACGAGTTCCTCAGTCTTGGTAGGGGCTGTCTTGATGCTCGTCGTTTTCCCCGGGATCTCGTAGTGGCTCCTGATTTCTCTTCCTCTTTGAGCTTCCTTTGAATTCTTGTCGATGTGCTTCGATCGCCTGATCTGCTGCGAATTGAACCTCGACTCGGTGGATGAGGTCGACGTAGCTATGCACTATTTCCCTCATTAGCATGGTGTGGAATTTTCCTGGTCGGAGCCATCCGAGGAAAATACCGCATAGGATCTCGGGGTTGACCTTGTTGCGCCTCTGTAGTGAAGCGGCAAAAAAAATCCTTAAGAGACTCTCCCTCGTTCTGTCAGATCCCGGAGAGATGAGAGGGGTCTCGAACGATTCGTCATTTGGCGACAAACTGATCTATGAAAAGCCAAGTTAACTCTGTAAAGATATTGATTTCTCTCTGTTTCAGAGAATGGAACCAGGTGTGGACTTGTCCCTTCAGAGTTGCTTGAAACACTTGACACAGGAGTTGGTCTGGAGCATTGTAGACGTGCATGATAGTTGCAAAGTGTCTGACGTGATCCGGAGGGTCGTCCGACCCATCAAAAGTCTCGAAGTTGGGGAGTTTGAACCCGAGCAGAGTAGGATGCTCCGTGACCCGTGGAACCAGTGAGGAGATGTGGTGAACGGGGCGTTGCACGTTTGTGTCCTGGTGCCCCTTACCCATATTCCTCCTCGATCATACCTCTTCATTCATCATGAGTGAGTCTTTTGTCGGTCAGAGCAACAACTTCTTTTATCGTGCGGGGGTCACACCGCGCGTTCCCGGGAAGCTCATCGAGTAACGAAAGGCGCGTGGGGCTGGCAGCATCAGATTATCATCCGCAGTGGGATCTTCCAATCCGTCAACAACTTCTAGTAAGGCGCGGTCTGGCACATGCAACGGTCGCCCTCCGGGCCTGGTGATCAGGTTGGCGATGTGGGAAACCTCCAAATCCTTCAGCAAAGTTATCACCTCAGTTTGATGATCCACCATGAAGCGACATGAGAGACCTCTCCTCGAGTGTTGTTGGCGCGGCTAAGGCCTTCTCGACGGGCGGCCTGTTGCTTGCAGGTGAGTTGGCGGGGCTTGATCAGCATGCCCCTCGGGAGTTTTCCCATTTGCGGTGAGAGTAATTCCTCGTGTCATTGCTGCCAGTCAGGGGTGCTTGTGTGAGTCAAGCACGATCCTCCAAGATGTGTTGAAGAGTTGGGAATACTTCCCATCAAACGACATCAAACTGTTGCAGGTCACTTGATTTTTCCCTGGTCCAGAGAGTTGACCAGTTCTGGAAAGGGTAAAGAATGAGCTGAGCGTGCAAACAGTCAAATGAAAACCAAACAACAATGACGTGAGACATTTTAGCGTGAAAAATCTGGAAAGGGTAAAAAATCACGTGGCAGGATCCGTGTCGGACGGAAATGCACTAGTTCCTTTGAGGTTATAAGAGTTTTAGATTTTCGGAGGGTCAAAGAGGAGGAAAATGACTAAGTCTTAGAGTGTCCACCAGAAGCATTCTTCAATTTCTCTATTAGTGCTTGTGAGAGTGTCCACTGTAGCCTTAAGCTTGAGCAGACTTAAGAGCGAGTAGAGGAAATTCAGAGTGAATGAACGATCTAAGTCTCACGTTCTTGCCGAAAAACCTCAGAGCTCTTTCTTGTCTCTCTGGTTGCTTGTCTTCAAATGGAGGCCCGAAGGATCTTTTTATAGTTTTCTTGAAGGTACATGTTGGTAATTGCGTCTGGCTGGATCATGAGTTGACGACTGATGTTACTCCATTCCGGTTATCTGGAACACCAATTTTCCGGAAATGACGAACATGCCCCTCGGGCAATCCAAACTGCCGGGGTAAGTTGCCCATCGACGGTGGCGGTTGGAGGCGGCGGAAGTGGCGGCGGGCCGGCGCCCACACATGGGAATGCGCATGCAGGCGCACACGCGCGGAGGGCGCACATGGCGGAGGCCGCGTGCGCACGGGGTTGATGCCCGTGCGCTTGCGGGAGCAGCGGAAGCCCTGCACATGCGGGCGCGGCGGAGGCCGGGCGTGTGGGTGCGCGCCGCGCGTGCTGGCACGCGCTGCCCCATGCGCGCGCTGAAGGCAACTTTCTCACACGTGCAGCGGATGCCGTGTTCGTCTGTCCATTGTTGCCTTTGGGTGTTTCTTGGACCTTTTTAGCGAACGCAGTTCATTTGGCCCGGTTGGCTCGCTTAGCGCTTTACTCCGATTTGACTCGAAAGGCTTTAGTGGGAACTCCTTCTGTAAGTTATAACATGGTGTGAAATTCTCTTTACATATGGGCTCTGATACACTTCTGAAATTTATCTATAATTCTTGGCATTGTAAGGCTCCCCGGAAGTTTGAGAACCAGAGAGGTTCAGAGCTTTGAGGAACAATATACTCCTCCCTATCAACAGCCTGCAAATATATGATGATGAGTTTTCACTATACCTGTTTTTTTACTGGATTCTTCTCCTATTATAAGATCTGGCACCAAAAGAATGAGAACACTTCAGTAAAGTATAGAAACGCATAAGCTAAGCAAATAATTATTAAAAATGAAACACTTAATGAAACATACAAAAATACAAATCCTATAATGAGAGTAATGAATCAACATGACATTGAAAAAAGAAACAGATTGAAAGCAGATATCAGAAAACACAATTTCCTTCCATGATTCATAAATGAAGCAATTAAAACAAGAATCTCAACAACATCAAAATTTACCAGTGTACTTACTAGGGAAAAAATTAAAATAACTGTTTAAAAATAGTTTTGTGCCCAATTAGAAAATTTGTCCTTTCAATTCTACATGCCTGTGCAAGCAGACTAGAAGCTACTCCCAGTCAACAGCAGGAATGAGGAGAGAAGGCAGTTCTTCAGTATGTGGAAGAACAGGTGGAGCAGCAGAATCTCATACACCTGCTACTATAAAATCTGAAACTTATTGTTAACCCAGAAATCGGTGATCCCTCCCAAGGTAACCAGCTTGCTAGTTGCGGCCTGCTCCGGGTTCTCCCTGGAGGTCGCGACTAGTCTAAGTATGGGCGGATAGACTTCTCTGTCCGCTCAGGCCGCGCGGCTAGGGAGGTCTCCCCGGTCTGACCGCCCAGGTCGCGCAGCAGCCGCTTGTTCTGCAGGGGCTGCGGACTGCTTCCTCAGTCCGCCCCTGCAGGCCGCGCGGTTTGATCAGCTAACCGCACCATGATTCTCCATTCCGACAGGTGGACTGCCCAACTGTGGCGGACTCGGATTCCTATCCGCCGAGACCGCCATGTAGCCGCATGCTCGGCAGGAGCCACGGTGTTCACCAGCCCACTCCTGCAAGTTGCACAAGCAAAGCAAACCGCCACTTCACTAGGCGACCTGCCTCCAGGTCGCTCAACACCAGGCGACCTGCCTCCAGGTCGCCCAACAACGAGACAACTCTCAAGGTCGTCCACCAGTGGGCGACAACCTCCAGGCTGCCCAGCAGGGGCGGCAAGCCTGTCCATCCAACAGGAGGCGGACTTCAGCAGATGCGGCGACATGCCTCTTCAGTCCGCCAGGTCGCCCAGTCGACCAGCTCGCTCGCCTACAGTTCGCGGACTCTATTTCAGTCCGCCCAAGGAGCGTGGACTTGCTCCAGCTCTCCGCCAAACCGCACAACATTCAGCGGATTAATCCCGTCCGCCGCGGGCTAGGCGAACTCGTTATGCCAATAAACCCTTCAATCCGCCCGCAGTTGACAAATTCCCCCAGCAGCAAAGACGACCTACTCTACTCAGTCTGCCATGTCGCCAACCTCACCAAGCGACAAGCCTCCAGTAGAGGCGGACTCGTCTCGTCCGCCGCGGCTGGGAGGACTCTTCCAGTACGCCACTGAGCCCTCCAGCTTTTCGCCAGCACGCTTCCCTGCAGCAGAGGCAGACTCACTACGCAGTCCGCCACTCAGCTTTCCAGCACTCGCTTCTTCCCAGCAGCGGGCGGATAACTCCTCAGCCTGCATACATTGGCACGGGCTCGCTCCGCACAGAAGAGGCGGACTCGTCCCAGTCCGCCAAAAGCAGAATCAGCTCCAGAAGACAAGTCCCTAATCGCACGACATGGTGCGGACTCGGCGGACTCCACATTCTACTCGCACAACTTACCGACTCACCGGGGGTGACGTTACCAAAGCCGTTACCTTCTCGGGCCTATAAATAGCCCCCCATACCTCTCATTCTGGAGGACACAGACACGTGGGCA